>WYDI02042489.1:0-31234 GCA_009867235.2 Psittacus erithacus
AGGAGAGGAGAGGAGAGGAGAGGAGAGGAGAGGAGAGGAGAGGAGAGGAGAGGAGAGGAGAGGAGAGGAGAGGAGAATCACCACCCATAGTTACAGCGATGTCTCATTGGTCCTC
This sequence comes from Psittacus erithacus, assembly GCA_009867235.2. Taxonomy (NCBI): domain Eukaryota; kingdom Metazoa; phylum Chordata; class Aves; order Psittaciformes; family Psittacidae; genus Psittacus; species Psittacus erithacus. Next base: position 116 of record WYDI02042489.1, read on the forward strand.
TTTCCTGAAGGTACTGTTGGTGGTGGGAGTTCACGCTCAGACCTGTGCCCGGCACTTTTATGTTCATGTTCTTTTGGGGTGCTATCCACAATTTGCATACGAGGCATAGAGAATTGTTACTATGGCAATGATGGGCATAGTTTAATGAGCATTTGAACAGTTCAAAAGCTGGGCTTCCCTGAGGGTTCTCCTGGTGGTTATTGCTCCTCATGTTATGGTGTCTGCTTTTAAGCTCTATCCTCTGAGTCAGCTCATCCTCAAGTCATCCTTTCACATTCCTGTGGAGTCTTATCAACTTTGAACAAAGTGATTAGAACAATCCTATCTGTGCAGTATCAATACCTAACATCCTTGCTCTTTGCTTTGTTTAAACTCAAGGCCTCCAATGGTCAAATGAAGATGGTGCCTGACAAGCTCTGTTTCCTGACTGACTCACACTACAGAATATAAGCACTGTTTGAGACAAGCCCAGTGTTTAGGTTCTCACCTGAATAAGTGTGGAGAGTAAGTTTTCATATGGCATTTTTTTGCATTGTAAACAAATCCTGGAGGCTGCTGAATGTAAAACTCAAGGTTTCTTCAAAACAGTTGTGCATTATTTCCCCCTGAAATAATGTTATGTACATCAGATTCTTGTTCCTTCTGTGCATCCCACCTTTTGGAAGGCAAACACTGAAGGTTTTGCTGCAAATAGGGTACTACATGAGCAATGGTCCGTAGCTTTTTTTTTTTTGTCTCGGAAGAAATGCTAGTAATATGAATAGGTTTGATCAAAGAGCAACAATTAGATTCACTAAGTTCTTAGACAAATTGGAAATAAACAGCTCATTTGGAAACTGTATAAATCTGTAAGAAGCTGTCATCTAAAACTCTTTCAATTAATCCTATAAACTGCAAGTGTGGAGGGAGGGAAAGAGAGCCTGGCAGCCAACACATTTGGCCTTTTGTTTCTGGTCAAATGTGGCTTACAGTTGATTTTTCATCTGTAATATCCTCCTCCTTGCTAATTTTTAATTTAAGGATCTTAGAATTTACTATTTCTTAACTGTAAGTATGCTTGTTTGTGGTCCTGCAGAATCCTGCATGGCTTGAATACATTCAATTATTTCTCAAAATAATTGTCTTAATTTATAATGCATGTATACACACAGGACACTGGTTTATTTTCATTTAGGCACAAACTCCTATTTTCCTTGAAATTTGGTGTATTCATGATATATATTAAAATGAATATTTTTAACATTTGCTGATTTATTGCAATAACAAATTCTTTCATCTTTACTGTGTTTTATCACTTTATAAGTACCTCATCATATCTTGTTGAATTATACTTTGCTTTGATGGAGATGAATAGAAAAAATCTAGAATTTTAGAGTTAGAGGGCTGTTTCTCTTAGCGCTTTGTTCAATACTTCTTTTGCAGTAGTATGAAGTGTTCCAGGCTACCATTTCAGAGTCATGTTCTGTGATGACACTGCTATCAAAATTCTGTTTCACGAAGAGTGTCCCACAGATTCCTCTAGCAAAGATGACATAAATCCAAAATACTCTGTGCTCAAATAAGAAACCAGGATGTGTATGTTTTGAATTTTGGCCAGTTAGAGGACTTTCAATTGAATTAGAAAAATTCTAAATATTGGTTTTATTTTGAGGGAAGTGCTGTAACCACACTCTTCTTTCCTCTTTTACGCTAGCTGTACCCCCAAATCCTTTCAATAATTGTGTGCCTAATTTGCATGAAATTCCTTGTTATTTGATTCAACCATATTTCTGTCATGCTTAGGACTTTTAGAAACTGAACTTTTCACAAAATACTGCTTTTTGCCATGGTGAGAAGAGTAAAACACAGAGATACTCGACAAATTCAAGAAAGCGTGTTTTTTAGAAATTACTCGTCCACATTGAGAAAGTGAGAGATAATGACACGGTGTCTTTCTGTTTTTCCACCTTTCAACTTCCATATTTATGGGCAGTTTTAGAATTATCCATATACTGAAAATTTATATCAGTACATCAACTTTTTTATCAAAAGTATGTAAACATACTTTTGATATTTCTGTATTTCTGTACCCACTGAATTTCAGCCTGAGCAACAAAATGGCCAAAAGTCCTTATATTTGTTCTTCTGCTGTACTGTGGAGCTTTTTGCAGTTGTGAATAGACCATTTTGGCCTTCTCTACCCAATTGCAATCTAAGTCACATCTGTCAGAGATACAATAATAAGTTTTATTATCTCTCTAAAATATGTCAACGCTACTACTGAGTTGATCCCTTCTGCAAATCCATCCTGTACACACGACTCATCTACAGGAATGTTTTTTTTTATAGTTTGGTAAAAATGGAGAGGAGATTGGGGTCTTTCATAAGAAGAAAGGTTCATCTAAGTACAATAGGTTACTACAGACTCACATTCTTATTAACAGTATCAGCTCTCCTGTTTGCCAGTTTATAAAGTTAATTGCATAGTGGTAAAAATAAGTGTATAAGATTACTATGTTGTTACTTCACTGAGAATGAAGTGAACTTTAAGGAAGGAATATTAGCACTGGACAGGCTTAAAGTTACATAACTAGTTTTTAAGAAAAACTGATGCAATGTTTGATAGTTTTCAGTTAAAATTTTCTAGAAAATTATTGCCTTTATAGATACATCTTTTGGCTAATAATTTTATTCTACTTTTTTAAAAGTCTCTAGAAAAGATTCTCTGTAAGACTTTAATGAAGATAAAGACTTGTTCTCTAAATTATATTTATATTAATTACTTTTAATGCATAAATTATTCACTAGTAATTAAAGTTTCAAGTATCAGGTGAGTTAGCTTTCAAGTAATTGGAAAAAATAGATTAGTGGAATGTAGTTAACTGAACAAGAAAAACTTCTTATGAAAATTACGATAAAGTAGGTATTTGATAATGCATAATGCTGTCCATAAATTTTAACTTTAAAAGAAAAGTTAAAAGAAACATATTTTACACTGAAAACACAAAAACATTGAAAGCCATGGCAAATTCTTCGTTTACATTTTAAAACTACCATGTAACTAATAAGTTCCAAAAAAATAGATTAAGCATCTTGCCGTGGCTTTCAATGGCTTATATATAGCATATGTAAGAAAAAAAGCAGCTGTGCTATGTGTTGGTTTTATAGGACAATTGGACAAAATTCTAAATTATTTTGAAAGGAAAATGTCACTCACTATGTGTGACACATTCTTAGACAGTGATAAATACTATATTTTAAAGTGGGTGTTTTAATGTAGCTACAGATACAGAAGCTTCCTAGGTCTGACAAGAAACTGAGGATACTTGGCTATTGTTCTTCCAGGTCTGGACACTTCAGCAAGTAAAAAGAGCACTGTACATTCCTCTATTTCATTAAAGCAGCATAGAGGTGCAAGAAACTAAGAAAACAGGCAGCTCTTTTCTTGTTGTTTTTTTTTTTTTTTTTTAACTGTAATTTCTGAATACTCAGTTAAATTAACCAAATTCTGATTCTTACACTTCTTTCAACATGAAGACTGTCTCAGCTTCCCTGTAATGAATCCATTTTGATAATAACCTATCTGGTTCAAACTCAAACGAATATTCATGTGCTGGTTTTGCCAGCTACCACTTAGTTCCTATTTTAGCACTCCTGAGAAGAATTCAGTCTTCATTCTTGTCTGTTGCGAAACTCACTGACTTGGAAAGAGGCCATGTAACTTGTTTTCTGAAAATTTACATTTATGAGCTATAGCATATCTCCCCTTTCCCCTTACCTACTTTCTCACTCGTTTTCTTTACAATATGTAACATGTAAATGTATAGGGAAAGAGTGAAAAAAAACTTATTTGTGTTCCAGTTATAAAGGATTTTTTAGAGGTTGCTCATAATGGCTTAAATCAATTTTATTTAAGTATCTGTATATTAATTTTATAGCTGATACCAGTTATGTTTAAGCTTTAATTAGTGATTATGCACTCTTTTTTAGAGCAGTAGACATACAGTTGTACATGTGATTGGATATCTAGAAATCCATGAATAATCCATAGAATAGTATTATCTTGTACTACCCATTCATAATTGTGTTTGGTTACATGTATTACTGTTTGAATTTCCAGATGGCAAAAGACAGATAAATACTATGTTTTAGAACATTTCTAATTTTTAACTGAAAATGATAGATCCAAAGATTGCATAGCTGTTTAAGTGAACGCAGTTTCTCATAACATCAAAAATGAATACATTTTGCAAATCAATTACTTTGCAGCTAAGAAAACTATGGTTTTCTATTGTTATTAGTCAAACCAGAAAACTTCCTTTTGATTGTTGAATCATACATAATTTTTTTGTACAAAGATGGGTATGCAACAGCGCAATGTGAGTACTAACTGTGACCTATTAAACTTATAACTGTATCACAAGATGAAATAACTGACCTTTTGAAATATCTGCAAGTCACATGATTGAATAGTTCAGGGCTACCAACATAAATGTGAATTAAGAAATAAATTATTTAATTGATTTTTAAAAGTTTGAAAATCTAAAACTTAACTTAGATTTTTTTCTTCTTTCTCAGTAGTGGAAGAAAAAGCAGTCATTAGTGTATATTTTGACTCTGCTCCTTAAAACCAATGATAAAAACTTTTTTTTTTTCTTTTATTTGTGGAATGGTCAAATACAATTAGCAGATAAGTTCTTGGGGGTTTTTTTGCTTAAGGAATCTTTTATTTTTTTACATCTATTCTTTACATAAACTCACAAACCTCCACACCCCAAAAACCCCCAAAACCCCAAAACTACAAAAAACCCCACAAACCCCAGGTCCATGAGCAAGGTCACCATACACTAAATCATGTCACCCAAGGCTCCGTCCAACCTGGCCTTGAACACCACCAGGCATGGAGCATTTGCAACTTCCTTGGGGAACCTGCTCACATGCCTCACCACCCTTATAGAACTTCTTTCTTATATTCAATCTAAACTTCCCCTGTTCAAGTGTTAACCTGTTACCCCTTGCTCTGTCACTACAGTCGCTCATGAAGAGCCCCTCCCCAGCATCCTTATAGGCCCCCCTTCCGACACTGGAAGGCTGCTATGAGGTCTCCCTGATCATCCTCGCAGCCCTCCTCTGGACTTGTTCCAACAGTTCCATGTTTTTTTTATGTTGAGGACACCAGAACTGCACACAATATTCCAAGTGAGGTCTAGCGAGCGCAGAGTAGAGGGGCAGGATCTACCTCCTACGACCTGCTGGTCACGCTCCTTTTGATGCCACTCAGGATATGGTTGGCTTTCTGGGCTGCGAGCACACACTGAAGGCTCATGTTACGTTTCTCATCAACCAACATCCCCAAGTCTTTCTCTGCAGGGCTGCTCTAAATCTCTTCTCTGCTCAACCTGTAGCTGTGCCTGGGATTGCTCCGACCCAGGTGCAGGACCAAGCACTTGGCATGGTTAAACTTCATAAGGTTGTCATCAGCCCACCTCACAAGTGTGTCAAGGTCCTTCTGCATGGCATTCCTTCCCTCCAGCGTATCAACTGAACCACACAGCTTGGTGTCATCGGCAAACTTGCTGAGGGTGCATTCAATCCCAATCTCCATGTCACTGACAAAGATGTTGAACAAGACTGGTCCCAGTACCAATCCCTGAGGGACACCACTCGTTACTGGTCTCCAGCTGGACATCAAGCCATTGACCACAGCTCTTTGCGTGCGGCCATCCAGTCACTTCTTTATCCACCGAGTGGTCCGCCTATCAAATTGATGTCTCTCCAATTTAGAGACAAGGATGTCACGTGGGACAGTGTCGAATGCTTGGCACAAGTCCAGGTAGATGACATCAACTGCCCTACCCCTGTCCATCAGTTCCGTAGCCCCATCATAGAAGACCACCAAAATGGTAAGGCAGGACTACCTCTTAGTGAAGCCATGCAGACTGTCACTAACCACGTCGCTGTTTTTCATGTGCCTTAGCATGCCTTCCAGGAGAATCTGCTCCAAGATTTTGCCAGGCACAGAGGTGAGACTGACTAGTCTGTAGTTCCCTGGGTCATTCATTTTCCCCTTCTTGAAAATGGGGTTATATTTGCCTTTTTCCAGGCATTGGGAACTTCACCTGTCTGATGGACAGTGGCTTAGCAACGTTACTCACCAGCTCCTTCAGGACCTGCAGATGGATTTCATCAGGTCCCGTGGACCTGTGGCACATTCAGGTTCTTAAGATGGTCTCGAACCTGATCCTCTCCTAAAGTGGGCCTAGAGTCTTCGTTCTCACAGTCTCTGCGCCTGCCTTTCAAGACTTGGGTGGTGTGGTCAGAGCATTTGCCAGTGAAGACTGAGGCAAAGAAGTCATTAAGAACCTCATCCTTCTCCAAATCCAGGGTAGTCAGTTCCCCTGATAGATTCTGAAGGCGGCCTACGTTGTCCTTACTCTGTCTTTTATTCACTACGTACCTATAGAATCCCTTTCTTTTACCTTTCACTTCCGTAGCCAAGTTTAATTCTAACTGGGACTTAGCTTTCCTTACCTGGTCCCTAGCTTTCCGGACAACATCCCTGTATTTTTCCCAAGCCACCTGTACTTGCTTCCACCTTTTATAAACCTCTTTTTTCATTCTTATTTTCCTCATCAGCTCCTTATCCATCCAAGGAGATCTCCTGGCCCTCCTGCTGCACTTCCTTCTAGTTGGGATGCAACATTCCTGAGCTTGTTGCAGGTTATCCTTGAATATCAGCAATCATTCTTGGTCCCCCCTGCCTCTCTCGAGCTACTCACCTCAGCAATATATGTATATGTGTATGTGTATATGTATGTGTATGTGTATATGCGTATATTTAGTCCTTGTCATGCTATAGTTTTTCTGTAGTGTTTCTTATCTTTCTCTCACGTCCTTCAGTGAAAACAATAATTTTATATGCATATTTTCTCCCGCAAACAGCATTGTTTTCTCTGAGAGAATTTCCATGTTTGAAGTGAGAATTTCAGTATATTTTAAAAGCAACTAGCAGCCCCTTGTACATGTCAAGCCCTAGTTACAATATTTGGACACAACAGGTAAAATTCTACAAAGGTGGAAACACTTACTAAACACGCAATACATACTGAATAATTAGACACAAGTCTTCAGTTATTTACTACCTTCTTCAGCGTTTTTGTATGAACCTCAGTGTTTGTGCACTATTTCAATTCTTACTCTCACTAGTGCATAACCATTCTTATTTTCTTAATATCTTCCTACTTTATGAAAAAAAAAAAATTAAAGTCATGTTGTGTCTGCGATCATTCTTGGATTTTATCCCAGCATTATAGTCTCTAAGCAGGAATATTTTAGATAAGCAAATTCCTTCATAAAGCATTTTGCATTTTGGTTCTATAGATGAGAGCTTTTTTGAAGATTTTAAAAAAAATTGCACTTCCACCAGATGTTTAGTAAACGCATTTGTAGATCTTGAAGTTCTTGGCTTCAGTAATATGTTGTGCTTATGCTGTTTTTCTATTCATCCAAATTTCTAGTGAAGTAAAAATAAATAATTCCTTCTGGTTTATAATCTGTCAATTTTCCATATTTGTAATAAAGAGATATTTTTGTATTAATTAGTCTGTATTTTCCCCTTAATCCTCTCATTTGCTGCTATTTTGAAACTAATATCTTGCGTTACACTGATTAAAGATTAATGTTTGCCTAAATCATTGCCTTAAAGTGAGGATGGCAAGAAATGAGCAATGTAATTGTAAAATTCACTTTGTCCTTAGAATTTTGTCTCTCTGCCTTGTCTGAAAAAAAAAAAAAGAAAAAAAAAGAAAAAAAAAGAAAAAAGAAAAAAGAAAAAAAAAGAAAAAAGAAAAAAGAAAAAAAACCAGAAAAAGTAAAAAAAAGCTTTTAATATCCTACATGTATAGCTTACACCCACGGTTTCTTCTGTCCATTCCTCCAAGCTTTTAATATTTAGTAATGCTTCCCAGTTAGCTCACCTTTACACCTTGTTAGTGAAACACCCCTTTCTGCCTTTCATAAGGTGTGCTCCCAAGCACTGGACCTTATTCATATTTTTAATCTTAAACGCAATAACTTAAATTTGCTATTCTTGTTTTGGTCTCATGGAAGCTGAATATTGCTGTAAAATTAAACCTTTAACTTCACTTCTTGTCCATACATCTCTGGATCACCTTAAGGCTTATTGCAATATTGTTACTAGGAAGTCATGATAACTGCTTGGTCTAGTCCTACAGTATCTTCTAAAATATTAAAAACCCTAATGTTGTCAATAAAGATTTCTTAATGGCCTCCTTGGAGTGTTACAATCATTTTGAAGTCGTCAGGCTCGTTTTGCATGACTTTTTAGTAAAGATGAAAGCAGTTGTTTAGACAACACCACTGAGATGCATGCCCACAGTCACTTCCTACAGTAGCAGTAAGACTTCAGCCCCAGAGTACTTATTTCCCTAGCATTTCTACTGAATTCTTGATTCTTAATGTTTTTATCTCCTTCTTCTGGCATTACTTCTACACTCAGACTTCTGAGATTTCTTCTCCATGAATACACAATCCTGCACAATTCGGCAGCTGAACAGGGCCCTTCTATTTTATTACTTTTTGTTCCCTTCTCTAAATCAAAACTAGTCTGTGACTGATCCAAAGATCTGGTTTGGCTGGAGTTTATTCACTTTTTTCATTTCTTTTTTTTAATTGTGATTCTTCTACTCAGAGGTGCTATAAGTATCTGTACCGGGATAAAGTTCAATTGACCTAGTCCAAAGGAGGGGCGCTATTTAAAGCTACATGTGTACATTACAGTTGTGGATGATGTTTCTGTACTTTGAGTTAATATTTCTAATTTTTTATGAAATCTTGTTGGGAATAAAAACAAGGTAAATGTTGCAGGAACCCTAATTTACACTATCTATTCAAATAAGTAAATGTATAATTTCTCATTTTTTCTATTAACTCTCTCTTTAAGGAGGATACTTACTTCTTTAAACATTGGAAAATTGTTTTCATCTGTAAGTAGTTCAAAAATATTTATTTTTCTTTTAGTATGGAGATTTACTCATGTTGCTACACAAATCCCTGAGAGAATGATGCCTACATTTTGATATAATTCAGTGAACAGAAAACTGTAATTTTGGTTGTCAAGAGTTCCTACAGATACCAAATAATTTTCACACTACTTCTACCTCATTTGAATAACTGATTCATTGAAGTGGATGACTCTGTGAGCAATTCCGTTGCTGTCAGTAATGAAATAATAAATAATATTGTCAATAATGAAACCAGAAGCCCAAGATGACACAGATAAGCCGGTGTTTTGTATATCTGCCTTTCTTCTTTTGTCCCAAAGCAATAGCACCTGAGATTAGTGATGCAAGAAGTTCAGAAGTATTATCGTTTCTCTTTATTTCACATTCTCTGATATGAGTATGAGAGTCTCTGCTGTATCTCAGTACATCCAGACTGTAACAGGTTGCCTTACAGTATGGCATTCTCATGAATAAACTGAGAGAAAAGCCCAAACGCTCCCTGTCCAGTTAATCTTATGCCTATTTAAGCTTGTGATATCACCTTTGAATCTTCTGCCCCACACTAAGACACACTGGCTAGAAAGCTACAGAGGTATGGCAAAGAAGCACACTAAAGATACAAAAAACCTTCTCCATTCTTCCTTTGGTACTTTATAGTATGCCATTGTGAAAATTGGGTAACAGCTGGTATCACTAATTGAGTTGAGTATCCAGCAATTCTGAATAATAACCTAAACCTAAAAATAAGTGTGAAAATGTAGGACTAGAAATCTTAGAATGCTATTAGTATGAAATCTAATTTACAAAGTCTTGAAAGAATCTATATACACTGCTAAGTAAAAGTAAAACCTGTTAAATACTAGTTAGTCAAACCTGATTTTGAAACATCAAGAAAGGTGCAGTTGTTGCTTTGCATATAACTAATTCTGCAGAATAGGCAGTTCTTGTACTCTGTATTTCATTTAGCTTTTTAAAAATTGCCTGGATACTGACTGAACAGTTACTGAAATTCTTGAGAGCTACTATTATCCAATATTTTTAACATTTTACAGCTATTCCTATGAATAGATGTGGACAAAACATTAGTTTAAGAAAAAGAAGATGCAAAAAAGAATAGATTAAAAAAGACCTCCACAAAACTCCAAACCAACCAGAATAGAAAGTTTATCCTGAATTGTCACAAAAAGTCTTTCTTGAAAAAGTGCTGGAGAAAAGAAATACTAAAAAAAATATGCCCAGGAGTATCAAAAATAGAATGGAATGGGATGGAATAGTTCCAGCTGGAAAGGTCTACTCCAACTACCTGACCAATTCAGAGCTGATCAAAGGTTAAAGCATGGTATTAAAGACGTGATGCAAATTCCTCTTTTTAAGAAGGTTTTTAAATCTTCTTGTGTGTCCCATCTCTTCTGCTTTTGGGACTTCATCTATTATAATATAGTTTCCTGTTTCCATTGAGACAATTATTTGGGGAATTTTTTGTGTGATTAAAAAGAACATGTTATTCAGCTGAACATTTCTCCACTGGAGTTTTTTTGACCTTTAACTATGTTCATGAAATTAATGTGTGTGTAGGATCATCTGCCGCATCCCTTAGTGCCTGACAAATACTCAGAATCAACCTGAGGACATTCTGCCCCTTTAAACAGAGCTAATATTCCTCAAGTTCCACAACTTCTTATTAATGTTAGTGCAAATCCTGGCCATTTGGTCTTCGGACAGTATTGTCTCCACCAATGATGATAAAAGATGACAAGATGACATCTTCTGAAGGAGGCATACTGTAACAATCACTCGACTGAAAGTTACCTAGTTTGAGTGTTTTGTAAGGGTCTCTCCAGTATTGACAAGTCACCTTGAAATGTAAGCTAGCATACAGGCTAACATTTTTCTAAGTGGAAACTCTCCATTTCAAGCAATAGCTTTCTAAATGGGTTTTAATGTCTTTTGCAAATACAGTCAAAATTATTCCATGAGAGAGAGACATGCTAAAAAAAATCCTCTGCGACCATTTGTGCACTTCCTTTCCTGCAATGTTTCTGAAAAAAAAAAGTCTGCAGAAAAAAACAAAACATGTTGTAGGACTATTCAGTCATGTTCGAGTTTTTGAAGCAGTGCTTCAAGAGCTATTTGGTCTTTTCAGGTCTTTTGCGCCTGCACAAGTTCATTTAGAATCATGTAATTGTGCTGTTCCTTCAACATCTCATAAAAAGACCATAGTGTTTAGCCACCAGAATAACTGACTTTAGTCTTTGGTTCAGGACTAAATCTCCTGGAGTATGAATGGCATTATTTATTTATCGACTTGAGGTCCATTCAGAAGAAACTGAGGAGCATTAAGTGAAGGAAACCAATAACACACCAAAAGATAGGAAGCCTTTTGTGAAATCTTTCAGAACATACCTCTATGTTCCTAAATATTCAAGTCTGCAGATGCCAGAATGCCTTTTTTTTTTTTTTTTTTTTTACAGTTGTTGTGGTTTAAGCCCAGTTGGGAACCCAGAACCATGCAGCTGCTCGCTCACTTCCCCCACCTTCCTTTCCCCCTCTCCCAGAGGGATGGGGAGGAGGATCAAAAGAATATAACTCCCATGGGTTGAGATAAGAACAGTCCAATAACTAAGGTGTAACAGATACCACTGCTGCTACCACCAGTAATAATAATGATAAGGGAAATAACAAGGGAAGAGAATACAACCGCTCACCACCTGCCGAATGATACCCAGCCCAACCTGAGCAGTGATCTAGCTCTCCTGGGTAACTGCCTCCAGTTTATATAATGGGCATGATGTGCTGTGGTACAGAATACATCTTTAGCTAGTTTGAGTCAGGTGTCATATCTCTGCTTCGTCTCGACTTCCCTCTTCCCTGGCAAAGCATGAGACTCAGAAAGTCCTTGGTCAGAGTAAATATTACTGAGCAGCAACTGAAAACATCAGTGTTATCAGCACTGCTCCCAGGCTGAAAGTCAAAAACGCAGCACTGCACCAGCTACTAAGAAGGAGAAAAATGACGGCTACTGCTGAACCCAGGACAGTATCCACCCCTTATTCCATACCATTCACATTATGCACAGATCCCACATTTTTCAATATACCATCACTCTTGTTTCATATATATATATATACATCCACAGACATACAAAGAGAGAGATATCATTCCCTAGTGCATGGACCAATTCCTATAAAGCTGCGGAGTTCTACTAGTCTGCAATGTAGGGCTCCATCTCTTGTAGCAGTCTTTCAGAGCAGGGGAGAGAGTGTGCAGTGTTGGATTGTTGTCTGCCAATGACACTGCAGAACCTGTCTGGTCACTGCTGAGCTCATCTGGTTTTGTCAAAGTTCATTCTTTGTGGGTATGAGGATCAGAGGAAAGTCAGGGCCAGTCGCTGGTGACATGAACACATCTAGTAGGTGGGTTATAAAAGTGCTACATTGCAGGCAACAGCATATAATTGAGTTCATTGGCTATTTTTCCCTAAAATCAAATCCCCTTGAGGTACACATCAGACTTCCCCATCTTCCTGCATTACCCATCAAGTATATCCGGGTCCCTGAGCAAAAACAATCCCATGAGTGGGTTTGCCTTTACCTGAAGCAGGAACAACCCAGACTGTCTTCCCCAGCAAATTCTTTATGTGCACCACAGGAACTTTGTCCCCTTCTACAGCATGTGGAAGCTGTGACTGGGCTGGACCAGCCCTGTTGGCAGATCCTCTGGTGTTCACCAACCAGGTGGCTTTTGGCAAATGTGTATCCCAATGTCTGAAAATCCCACCACCCATTGCTCTCAGTGTAGTTCTTAACAGCCCATTGTACCGTTCAATTTTCCCAGAGGCTGGTGCATGGTAGGAGATGTGATATGCCCATTCAATGCCATGCTCTTTGGCCCAAATGTCTGTAAGGTTGTTCCGGAAATGAGTCCCATTGTCTGACTCAGTTCTCTCTGGGGTGCTGTGTCGCCACAAAATCTGTTTCTCAAGGCCCAGGATAGTGTTCCGGGCAGTGGCGTGGGGCACAGCGTATGTTTCCAGCCATCCAGTGGTTGCTTCCACCATGGTAAGCACATGGCGCTTGCCTTGGCAGGTTGGTGGGAGTGTGATATAATCAATTTGCCAGGCCTCCCCATATTTGTACTTCAGCCATCATCCTCCATACCAAAGAGGCTTTAACCGTTTAGCTTGTTTAATTACAGGACGTTTCACACTCGTGAATAACCTGTGTTATTGTGTCCATTGTTAAATCCACCCCTCGATTATGAGTCCACCTGTATGTTGCATCTCTGCCCTGACGGCCTGAAGTGTCATGAGCCCAGCCGGCCAAAAATAATTCACCCTTATGTTGCCAATCTAAGTCCATCTGAGCCACTTCAATCTTAGCAGCTTTATCCCCTATTTGGTTGTTCTGGTGTTCCTCAGTGGCCTGGGCACAGCCAGTCAAAGTCACAGCACTGCACCAGCTACTAAGAAGGAGAAAAATGACTGCTACTGCTGAACCCAGGACAATGGTCTGAGCCAGAAGGCATACAACAGACCTCATCTAGCGTTCATGAAATAGTGTTTTTTCCTTTGTTGTTGTACTGCTGCAATGCGTTAAGTCAAAATAATTCTGAAAAATAAAATCCTCGGGTAGGATCTAACATAGTGGCCAGACAGCTGATGCCAGACTGAAATTGAACAGTTAGTGGGGAACCAGGTCATTAACATCATCTCCGAAGTTATGAAATGTCTATTCCTGATAAATCAATACAAGTGTATGATTATTAGCATACAAACTGCTCAGATGTGTTTGGAAGTTAGAAACCTCAGCAGGGAAGACTAATGACTGAGTCAATGGCAACTGTTATAACAACAGTGAATAGTGAAGCAGTGAGAAAAGAACAGAAGTCTTTGAAACATGCATCTGATGATCTGTCATGGCTAGAACGCTTTCTGTAATATTTAGCTTACTTTCATTACTAAAAAGTGTTACGTTTATCTATTTATTGTCCATTTGTTTTTTATTTCTTGTCTCTGTTGGGAAGATCTGTTTAATAACTACTACGCAAACTTTGCTAGCATAGTGTAAACATTACCACTGCTAAGGGCGCCATTATAACTATCAAGCTAGTTGTTACTATTTGCCTTCTTGATATCAATAGCTCACAACTCTGATCATGGTTATTACTGAAATTTTATTTATTGAGCCTAGAAGAAATACTTTATTAATTGAAAACTCTCTGATAATTTTATGGGATCAAAATAGTCTAGGAGTAAAATTCCATTGAAGATGCTAGAGGTATTTGAAATACAGTATTCTGTTAAGGTCATTATTTTCTGTAGTTTAAGAAAGGAAGCATAAACTGGTAATTTTTATAGCCTCCTATATTTTTTAATTTGTATTTTGTGGTCAAATTTTCACATTTTAGTCATTGTATGAATTGAATTCATAAATTTAAAAAATGTGTTACAGGAGGGCTGTTCATGTATATAATTTAGTTTTGAAACATCATTTCGACTTCTTGGTACACCTAATGCAAAAGTATTAAATATTGTAGGTAGGTCTCAATGTCTGTAAAATCTTGTAATTTATAGTGTTTCCTAATATATCATGTGCAGCAATAAATAGATTATAGAAGATGGAATGATATCTTGTATTAAAGATTTCCATTCAAACAGGCAGTATTGTTTTCATCTTGGCAAGCTTCGTAAGTTTTTTTCATCATGCCACTGGGACATAGTGCAACATTAACTGTAAGCTGGCTGCTAACTAGGTATGCATACTTAAATGTGAATGGGGTATGTGGTAATATGGCGCTGGTAATGTGTATGTGGCATGTATACATATGTATATATATATATGCACATAATGGTAATGTGGCACTGTATCAGAAACATTGATAATAGTTGTTTTAAGCCTTTGGAGGGAGTACTGATGCTGAAGGGAAATAAGAAAAAATAAAAGAAGACATTAGAGATTCAAAAAGTTGGAAGTTTGCAATATGTCTGTATACCATTTCAGAAATTACTGTGCGGTTTTTTGATATTACTAAGTGATGAAGCACAGAAAACTTACTATTATTCCATATTTAAATATAATATATTTAAATATATTTACATTTAAATACAATTTTATTTATAATGGATGAAGAAGCATAAACTCTGGCTTTGTGCAAGCATGGAACAAGTACAAAAGCAAATTAAATTTTCATCATGCTGAGTCTGAATAGCTCTACATAGAAATAGTACATTTGAATCATTTTCTTGGGAAGAACTATGCACCATAACTGAAAGGTATTTTATAAATTTTGAGAACAGAAAAATTCTTCTGTAACTTCATACAAAAATGACAGAAATATGAAGATTGCAGAGGCAATTTACTGTTCACATGACAAATGATGTGGCTGCCTTGAGATACCTTTTTCCTCCTGCTAAAAGTATTTTTCTAGGTGGAATCTGAAATAAATCTATCTGTTTTGCCACATAGTAGTAAGCAATGAAATATTAACTCTTCTTTTGTTTTGTAGCTCTTATGCTGCGTTCCTGAAAAGTTCCAGATTGCTTCATCAACTTTTCTTTAAGCTCTCCAAAACTCAAGACTCTAAGAAATAAACCTATTTGGTCAAAGACTTTTTAATACATATATGATTTAAAATGTACACCATCATGTATTCAGAAATGTTTCTAACTGCTGCATGATGTATTTCCTTTCCTTTCTTTTATGCCTGAAGAGAAATGTATCTGGGAATAGTCAGATTTTAGTCCCTTTAGTTCATGGTTATCCTACAGTGTTGAAATTCTGGAACCATAAAGCTGGTGTTCCTGTCAGACAACATTTTTCATGGACCAACCTGACTGCATAATAAATAATGAACAGAACTTTTGATTCAAAGGCAGCTTCTGTTATGTGGAAGTAGCTGCTTCTGGTTTCTGAGGCTTTCTTCTTATATTAATACTAATTTTCTGAAGATATAGACTTATGATAGCTACCACAGAGTATGAAAATATGCTTTAGACAGAGAAAATTAGGAGAAAAAGGAGGCTTTTGCACAAAGCAATAAACACTTTTGGCAAAGATTACAGGGTCAACAGTGGTTCCTTTTTTGACATATGAACCTTATGAGCTATCTCCAAATTTAGATACCTCCAGATCTAGATATCTCAGAAGTGGGCAGCTGTATGAAGCTATAAAGCTTATATGCAAGGTGTTGCAATAGTTAAATTGTACCACTGCTTAAAACAGACTGCATTGTCAGCCTCCCCTCCATATGGCTGTGCGTGAAGTGTCTGTAAAGAATTTCTTTGTGGTTTCCTTTGTACTAAGACACTGCAATAGACTGGAGAAAAAAAAAAAATGTTCCTTTCTGATGAAATTTTAATTTTACACATGCATTTCGAAATAACTGGCCTTGCATGCTCTCATTTACTGGTATGGATTGCTGCCAGCTGCCTTTCACTGTTATTTTATTGTCTGTGCAACTGCCCCGCCCCTCACTCCCCCATTCTTTATAGGGAGCTTTCAGAAATAAAATTTGATATTAACTATTCTAAGTAAATAGTCAAAGTAGGTTTTCATTGATATGCTAGTTGGTAACCATGACATAGAACTTCATGCTTACAGATTATGATAGTTAAAATAGATATTTTGCTTTGAACTTTGGCTGTTAACATTTACTGGGAATTATGATCTTGTAGGAGAATGTTTCACTTAAGCACAAGGGGTTTGGTAGAAGATTCCTCTGACTGAAAGTGTATCTTGTAATTTATTTTTTTGCTAATTTGTTTTGAGTGAATTGCCTGATGTTTTTGCTTGTCATGTGAGTTTTGCTCATCATGTGAATTGCATGATGTTTTTCTAGTGGTTACATCTTGTTAGTCCTGTCACATTACAATCCTCATGTTTTCTGAGACATAGAATTTTGTAGTTGCTGTGCACTAGTTGCTAAACATACTCCTTCACATACTCCTTCACATACTTCACATACTTCACATCACCCTCTGTCACAGACACTGCAGAGTTATGCAGTCATAATGGAAGGATCTGTATATCATCCCTTAGTGCTTTCTTGCCCTTAATCCCTTGTGGTAGGAAACTTATGAATCTGAGTTATGAACCTTTAATAAAATCAATCTTTGTTGCATCTAAATGCTCTTGCATTTTATCATTGCTTTTGTGATGCCAGACTTCTTAAAATTCCTTACCTTCGTATACCTCTGGAACAGGGACATAGTTCATGGAGGACACAGTAAAAGAATCACAAAGGAATTTCCTTTACAGCTTGTGTATTAAAAAAATGTTTTTTTTTTTCTTTTTCCAGTAGTATTTCATAGTCTTTTAGGTGATGAAAAATTTCTGGGGCAGTGGCCATCTTATTAATATCCTATTGACTGGAGAAGGAGAGTGAACTTGATTTGCCCAGAGATTACTGAGTCTTAGCTTATTTAAGAGGGAACTTTGACATCTTCTTACTTGTTTTTCATAACTGGAAATGATATGTGAACATCAGGTCAGCTGCCTTCTGATTTTTTTGGTACTTAATTCTCAGTAACTCTCTGTAGAAGGGAAAAGCTTCTCTTCACTGAAGCTATGAGCAATGATGAAATCGAAGCCTTTCTGTATACTAAGATGTGTATGTTGTACCAGCATATAAACTGACAAACATTTAAACAAATGCATGGCTTATGACTGTGAGCAAACATGCTGAAAATAGCAACTCTGTAGAAAAAAGATAATTTGGGGTGTCTGATACTCAGCTTTACTTTTGAGAAATGTTGAGTGACTCTCTTGTATCTGTCCTCAAATCATGATAGCACTTGGCAATCTGTAGAAAAATAAAATTAAATTTGCAGTGTTGTTTTTGACAATTCATCGCAGACATATCTGTGGGTCACACATTTTCTGAAAATCCTTCTGAAGGACTAAGGCGCTGTTAAAACTGTAGAAGAATTGACCTTTAGGAGGGGATGGACTCCTAAAAGTGTAGGGGACCAGTCATTACTCTTGTATATGTTAGGCCAAACACAGACTAGATCCAGCCCTCCCAGAAAGGAATGATCTAGTTTTAGTTTATTATTATATTTAATATCATTAAACATTAAAAGAAGTAATAATTTTCCAACAGCCAACTTATTATTATTGCTATTACTGCTATTATCACTGCCAATAGTATTGCTGTTATTGTCATTACACATTGTTGCTTTCTCTGTACCTAATGATGTGCTGCTCTTACAGTGCTTGTCTCATAGCTTTTGCCAGACTATTGGTGTGCGAGCGCCAAGAAGGTTAATAGTCTGGAACAATTAATACTAGGAACAAAAAAAATTAATGACACAAATGACCCAAAGTACAAGTGTTTCTTTGCAACAACAAAAAGCTCATGAAGATAAAACTGTGTGTTTCATAAAAAATTAAACTCATTAAATGTGAAACAGAGGATGATATTTGTTTATAACATAAAGAAGATCACAAATGTATGAATTAGGCAATATTTATTTTGAGGTAACAAGCTGGCTATTTTAATGATGGAATAACTGTCTTACTATTGATTATTCTTTATGAAAACACTTATTTACTCTAATTCATGAAAATGATTGTCATAAGATTAATTCTTGACAGAGAAATCTAAGCATGGATAAGATAAACATGATTCTTTCCAGAAGTTGTTCAAACTGTATGGGGTTTAACCATGCCAGAAACATTATGTGCTCTAATATCATAGCCATCAGTATTTGAGCAACTCCAGCAGAAGAATAGTCTTCCATACAAGGCGAAAGTGTTTCAGCCCCATTAGGTTTGTTGGTACATTTCAAAGTGACATAGAAGAGTTAGAAGTCCTGTGACTGAATTTTTATTCCAGTGTTATATTTGCAACACAAAAATATCAAGCTGGAGATAAAATAATGCAATTAATAACCATGTGTATTGCCATTTTTGCTTACAAGGTGACATATATGTCTTTTGTTCTGTTTTTTTATCAAAAAGCCAAATTATGCAGATATCAAGAAAATGATTAAAGATTTATTCAACTCGTAACAACATGACTTCTTAAGTCCACATGTATGTTTTGCTTACAGGCTACTTAGAAACTTGTCAGAATATACGTGGCTCCACTGTTCTGCCAGAGGGTCTGCTTTTCTCCTAACCTTTGTGTGAAAAAAGCCTTCATAAGAACCTGCTTTTGTATAAAATCATACTTATATAAAGCTACATGGTATAAATTTGCAGGCGTTATTTATTTAATGAGTCAATATGGCCTAGATTCTTTGCCAATAATATGGCATAATTCCTGTGTCAGTTTAGATTTGCTATGTGCAGTAACTGAGGATCTGTAACAGTGATTACAGAACATTTCAGTTCAGTCACCACACTAGAAAAAAAAACATATCACTCTTCCCTATCTCTTCTGTTGTTCAACAGTTACAAAGTAAAACCTCTATCTGAATTGGAAGCTTAGGTAGCAACTGTGGAGCATAGTACCTGCCACAGGGTCAAACTTGCTTAACTTCTTTCTTAAATGATCACCCCTTTGGCAATATGCTTATATGCTTGATTTTGTAACTTCTGTTTTCATGGTTCTGTTTTTATGGAAGTGATACTTTATGTCATAGATCTTTTTCATCAGACACATGATTTATTATGTTGTGATTCGCAATAATATTGTACTGCTTGAGTATAAGACAGTATCTTTATCAGTGAGATAAATGTATTTAGAAATACAGCAATCTAACATAACAGCAGTCATATATCTACATATTGATGACTGTGTTTGTGTGTGACCTCTCAGAAGCAACTATGGCTGCAGATTCCTTTTATACATGATTGATACAACTGAGTAGAAAAAAATCAGGCACATAAATATTTCCTAATGATGTTAAACAGGGGAATTTCAGATTGGATATAAGGAAGAAGTTCTTTACTGTAAGGGTGGTGAGCCACTGGAATGGATTGCTGAGGGAAGTTGTGAATGCTCTATCCCTGGGGGTGCTCAGTGCCAGGCTGGACAGAGCCTTGAGTGGCATGGTTTAGTGTGAGGTGTCCTTGCCCATGGCAGGGGGGTTGGAACTAGATGATCTTAAGGCCGTTTCCAACCCAACTATTCTATGATTCTATGATTGTGTGATTCTATGTTTGATTACAACAGCAGAATGATGCTACACATTCAAGGTGCGTGATAGCCAGGCTTTCGGCAGTTTTCATGTCTTTTACTGCAGTGTACCAAATACCTATCATAACATGTATTTCAGTCAAAAACACAGTCAACAGAAAAAAAAGAAACAAGATCTTGACACAAAATTAGAGTCTGTGGTACATATGTATCAGAAAGAAGGAGCTGTGTAAGTTTTGCTTTCATTTGGACAGCCAAAAAAAATACTAAGACTCAATAATCAGCCTACAAAGCTAAGCCACATACGCCATAAGCAGTCATGTCATTGTCACTCAAATACATTTAGTCCATTCTTTTACTCTTTTCTTTCTAAGATTCCAAAATGTAGTTATGATTGATACAGCCACCTGTATGCTTACATCAAATGAAAAGTTTCCTTCAAGATAGAACGTTCATCAGAATTGCCATGACATACAAGGGACAATCTGAGGATCAGGAGGTGATTACACCTAGGAGATGTAGGACAATGTCCCCTGAAGCTCACATAGTGCCTCTCTGCATCTGTGCACATTTAGTGCTGTGTATCCTTTATCGGATACTCTAATATATCCATAACTTGCTGGTTTCTGTGAAAAATAAGAAACATTTTTCTGAGAACTTGACTATGTTGAAGTACATTGATCATTATGGAGATTAGTTATTTGAAAATGGGTTGTGAATCCATGTACAGTTCTGTTTGGAGATTAAACCCACAGATTCCCCCAGAGTTCCATGCCAAAATCTTCTTTACTGTAGGAGATTTCTTTTCTGTTCACCCCCTTCCGGTTGATTCCACGATTTATATAGACTATACCTTTTGTTCTTGCGCTACTAACAGGATTGGCTGGATTCGAATGTCGCCACCCTCTAATTGGCCACTATGTGTTACCCTTTGGGTGGCCACACCCCTCTATGTTCAGGCACAGCCCAGGCCACTCTGGCCGATTCCAGGATGTTTGAGCCCAGAGTGTTCTGGCTGATCCCAGGATGTTCTGGGCTAGCCCAAAAACCTTTACACCAATGTCTTCCCCTTTTTGTTTTTCTAAAAACATGACTTGCTTTACCATTTTTTCCAACACCTGTTACAAACAACTCAAAAAACCAAGGTACAATAAACATAGCACAACAATTAACAGTATGAACCCTCCCTTTATCAAGCATAAAATACCCCTTCTCAAACCTCAAGAACTTCACACAATACAAGGTAGTAAATGCAGGTGGTTTTATCGTCTGTCCAGCTCCTGACAAGGCTTGACAAAATTTGCAGGCAGCTGCTACAGACCTGTAGGTAGGAGGACACCAATATACCCCCTCCCCCAGGTTACTTTAAACACAGTAAGCAAGGCTTTTCCCATTTGCCAGCAATCGCACTCCTGCATTAACTCTTTCTTGCGCGAAATGTTAATCTACTACCCATTAAAAACTTTTACAAGAACCCGACAACAAAAAATACATAGAACACCATTTGCCCTCAACACAAACACACACATACACACATGCATGGGATCCCACAAGCACACTCCACACAACTACAATATTTGCAACACAAAATCCAGACAATCATTACTCCCACTACACGGTTCATGTACAGAACTTGGAGCTCGTACCCTGTGAAGACAATCAGGAACCAGCTGCGAACAGCATCATCGCAGTGCGAGGTGGCAGTCTCAACCTTAGCGGGCATCCCCGCAGAGGCTCCGCCTCCCCCGCAGAGGCTCTGCCTCCCTCACATCGCATAAGGCTTGGGCTTTTATACTGACCAAAGTGCACACTCATTCTAATGCAGAATAATGAAGAAGTAGCCAGCAGTATATATAAAGATCTGCAAGTTAACAGAAACATGGACATACTTATATTTACCAACTTCTAGTACATGAGTATCACAGAAAGGCTGTATCAAATGAGTTGTAGGCAAAGCACACGATACATCTGCATCCTCCACCCATCTCACTTCTCCCTTTATAGCTACCCATTTGTCATGAGGATCTGGGGGATATAAATCAGGCTCATTTTCCTGATCAGTAGGCCCAGGGTCAAAAGGACTATCCACGTCAGCATCAGAATTATCAGGCATTTCGGTGTTATCAAGTGCAGTTAAAACCTTTCCTCCCGCAGGTTTCTGGTGATCCAAGAGTACGGTCTTTCTTGGGATTAATAGGGCCTGGGTCAAAAGGATCCACTTCATTTCGTTCCTCAATCTTCTCAGCCGCGGCAGCGACCGACGGAGGTTCTGCAGGCAGGCAGCACTGGGCTCTGCTATCTTATTTTTAACAAGAGGCGCTAGGTTTACTGTTTCCTCTTCCACTGCAGCTTGACACTGGAGAGGGCCTCAGCTATCAGCAGGATTGTAATCTCCCACAGTCAAATCCTCTAGGGCAGGCAGAACAGAGGCAGCAGTCACGGATGGCAGTGGGGGTGTGGAAGGAGTGGAGCCGCCAACTCCCACACCAGCATTAGACGGCGTATCCGAGCCAGGATTGGTCGGTGTGTTCGCGCCAGTGTTAGATGACACATATGCGCCAGGACTGATCAGTGTATTCACGCCTGGAGATGTTATAACAGCACTCCTGTCCGTACTAGGACGATGCATCCTTTTGAGTGCTTCGCATATTAAACTGCAAGGAACCATGAGCAGCATTACTGTACTGTCTCCTAGGGAAGCGGCATCCCACAACTTATCCCAAGCCACCTCCCACGCTTCCAATCCGAACACAGCTGTGGAGGCTACCTCTAAGCCCCGCCCCTTGAGCCAGGACAAAAGGCAGCGTATAGCATGCTTGTCATACTTTACCCCCTGCTTGGCTAAAATCTGAATCAAAACACTGATTATTGTCTCTTCCTCAGTCGAAAGCTGAGAACCTATCAGTCCTGACTGCTCACCGTTTATGGTGATGAATTTCCAGAAGGCAGCTCTCTTGTCCACTGCTCAGCTATGTTCAAAGATCTTCTGGGTTGCAGCAATCTGGTTCCGCTGCTTAATTAGTACAATAAGCTCTCCACTGTAGCTCTTTTGTCCGCCTTTTCAGGATTGGCTGGATTTGAACATCGCCACCCTCTGAATGGCCACTATGTGTTACCCTTTGGGTGGCCACTCCCCTCTATGTTCAGGCCCAGCCCAGGATGCTCTGGCTGATTCCAGGTTGTTCAAGCCCAGAATGTTCTGACCGATCCCAGGATGTTTGGCCTAGCCCAAAGCCCTTTGCACCAACAGTTCTGCACATAGATGGCATAAAAAGTAAGTGTGTGCATGTTTCTTCCATTGCAGTAAAAGAGTATATAATGTACTAGAAAGAAAAAAAAAAATCTCAGATACATGATGTGTTTGTAAAAAATTAAAACAAATGAAGAGGAAAATGCAATTAAACTCTCATACATAAAAAACCTAACCCAAACCAAATCAAAATATTAAACTGAGGAAGAAAGTTTTAGGGGAAGATCAAGGAAAGAAATGTGAGCATTTACTAAAAAACTGGTTATAGGGAGAAAAGAATATGACCACCAAGGATCTTCAGATTCTTCATACAAGATGAAACACTAAAGAAATTTAGGGTAAAAGTGTAAGATTTTCTTTAAGTTACGTCAGACCTTCAGGCTTTGACACTCAGCCCAGGTGTGATCTTGAGCAGACATTGCAATTGGAGCTTAGTCCAGCTGACTGTCCACCTGGAAGATGACAGCCATGTTGACACCTAGACATTTTGACTGCACTACTCTGACATATGGGTTCAAAACTCATTCAAACTAAAGAGTTCAGACCTTAAAAATATTCTATATTTTGAGTCCTCATTACCTAAAGCTGAGCTTCCAGTTTGGCAAGAGCAATTTAAGGCATAAATTAAGATGTACACCTTCAGATGGGGTGTCTGACTTATTTTTGCAGGAAAATACGAGTTAACAGAGCAAACAAAAGCTGGAGGCTTCTCTTGTGGTTAGACTTCTTACAACTGGATCAAAAAGGAGGGTGTAAGGTATTGTCTTGTTCACAGAAACCTTGAAAAAACTTCAGTTTGACGTAAGGTGATTTCCTTTGCATATTAAATTTTCACAAGGTTTGCCTGACTGCCTTTAAAGCATATCCCTTAATAGGAGTTTAGAACTAAGTGAGATACTGCTTCTCAATTCCAGGATGTTGGTGTTAAAGAATAAACATCGACTATATAGGAAGCTTTGTCCTCTTGGCAACTAAACTACTTAGTGGTTTTTAATTCAGTGTATTTGTTACTTGATTGATTTAGTAACTGGAGTTTCAATTGAATGATTCAGTTTGTATTTTTAGCATACTTTATCATAGTGAGATTTTTTCTTTAAGCTAAGAGCATAGGTCAGGGTGCTGTACATATCCACAGAAAATTACCTGTATACATCTAAGTTGAATTTTATCTTTCTCTAAAAGCTCAAAAGAGGAATTCTGACATTTATTCACCTTTTGTGCTAATCAATGGTGTCAAAAGATTATGTACGTACAATTTTCCATTTAATCTACAACAGATTATCAAAGAAAAAACAAGGTCCTTTTGGCTGTTCCAGGATACTGTTTGTATTTACTTAGATGCAAACGCTGACTTCTGAAAATGTAGCTGGAGACACATAAATCTGATGGATGTACCACTCAGTGGATAAAGAATTAGCTGGGTGGCCGCACACAGAGAGTTGCTGTCAACTGCTCAATGTCCAGTTGGAGATGGATAACGAGTGGCGTCTCACAGGGGTTGGTGTTGGGACCGATCCTCTTCAACATCTTTGCTGGCAACAAACCCTTGGGTGACATGGTGCGGTGTGGAGTGTCTCTGCCCATGGCAGGGGTCTTAAAGTAGTTTCCAGCCCTTACCATTCTATGATTCTGTGTTGACTGGTGATTGCTAGTACACTCTGTCTTCTGTAACTCCTACATTCCTTCCAGTTGTGATTATGCTACATAATTTCTCATGCTTTTTTGAAGTTTCCAATATACCTACAGTGGTTAAATATTATTTATTGAGATTGTAAGCTGTTCTAATTGTATGTTTAGTGGGAGAAGGGAGAAACAAATTGTTTCTTTGAAAATAGTTTTTTGAAGAACATGAATGAGTTAGTCTCCTTCTGAGCATTGCTTTGTTGTCTTACTTGTAAGGACTAGGAAAAGGATGTCCCTGAGCACTAGGTGGCTTTCTCTTAAAACTGCCCTTAAGGCTTATGCACAATGGCGGACTGCTGGTTCCAAAAATGACAGAACTGAATTTACATAAGCTTTTGTTCTGCTGCTTAGGTCAGTCATGAATAGGTCCTTTCATGCTGCATTAGTTCATATGTTGGGTTTCAAGCCTTTCCTTCAATTAAATTCTTTTGCTTTGAATGCTTAACAACTTGCTTTATTTGCGCAGCTTTGGCACCTCTGAGGAACTCCTCTAAAGCAGTCAGTTCGCAAAGTAAACGGAGAGCAACTGCACTTTGGAAAAGCAATCTTTCCTCTTTATCTATTTTTTTCTTCTGAATTGAAACTGAATCTGCTGAAATCTAAGCTGTTTTCATCATATACTTAGGCATGGTTTATACCACATACCTAGGAAATTTCGCTTATGTGCTCTGCAATAAAACAGCTACACACCTGCGCCCAAACTTTTATATATTAAGTTGTATTTTTAACTATCATTTCTGAAGTAATTTCTAAACATTCATAACTGTAGGCTGCATTCTAAAAAAGTCTTTTCAAAGCATAAGCATAACACTTTGAAATATTTGCTGATATGAAGTTTTACAAAACATAGATAAGTACTGAGCCTCAAGTTACGGATAAAGAGTAACAGCAGAGTTCTCTGTTAACTTTTTTATCACACTACTGTCCAATGCTGTGCATGTAGAGTTGTCAGAATGTTTCAGATCTATTCCTTTCATTTTCATCAGTTTTCTTCTTAATAAGGCTGGATGGAAAAAAAAGGGTTGGTATTTATGTAAACTTGGAAGCTTTGAAAATTTCTGTTCTGCAATGAGGTGACTAAGAGATTTATTTTCCCTTCAGCAGCCTCCTCCAGAGAGAAGGCTGATAAAAAAAAAAAAGTTAAGTTCTTACAAGCATTTTCTGGGATATGGTGCATTCACAGCTTCTCTCTCTCTGGAACATGGCGAGAGTTATAGCTTGAGCATTTCTAACCACCAATTTGTAATTTTTAAGGCCAAGTTTATTCCTTGTATTTGATCAACCAGTCTATCCTAACCATAAAAAGTTCCAATAATAGTTATTTAATAAAAAAAAACAAAACACCCAAAAAACCAAAAAATCAAAACTTAACAAATTTAAACTTTAGTTAGAAACCAAACAAAAGCAAAAACCAAAACCAAACCAAACCAAACCAAACCAAAAAGAAATTATTATTGGTCTTAACCATGGGTGGTTTTTTGTATAGGTAATATATTTTAGAACAATATTCCTTTTATTATCAAGCTTTTCGAGACCATGCATATTTCATAAATAAATAAGGCCTACTTACTCCTAGTGACATTTATAAAAAAAAAAAAGAGAGATTACAACCTTTTGTTTGACTGAGATTAGAGAAATAAAAATACATTTTTTCAGTTTGTCTTCAGTAATGTAAGTAAAAGTGAGGCTGCACTATATAATTTTATCTAATGTCTTAAGTCTTCAAGGAATATGATCCGTGAATGCGCTAAAGTGACAAGCCGGATGCTTCAGGTTAGGATGCACTTTATTGGAGTTTACTGCAACTTAAGCAAAAGGTACTTTGCATCTCTTCAAAGCTTCTTTCTCATCTGAACAGCTTCGTTTGTGGTCTTTTATTTGAATTTCTCATTTTATGAACTCCTTAAGGCTGGCTTTTTTTTTTTTTTTAACTTGGAGAATTTATCTTGAAAAATATTTGTTTAGAATCCTGTATTGGCTCTTTCACATCCATATCTGCTTACTAGAGACTTTGAGATATTAATTTAAAAATGAAGTGCAGTGGTCATCAGTCATATTTTCCAGTCTTTCTATGCTTTTTAACATTTTTCTTTTGTCCATTTTTATTGTACAGATAGTGTTTTAGTAGAATGGAAATATAACACATGGTTGCACATTCCTTTGTAAATGAAGAATAATTTAACTTTAGAATTTGTGTCTAACATTCATTCCACTGAATGAATGAGCTTTGAATCAAAGATGAATTAAAAACTTGACAGAGTCATGGCTGTCTTTGAGATGTTTATTTAGTACTGGATTAATATTAGTGTTATGAGATTTATGCCTTCAAAAGAAATGGATAAGCTTTTGTCATGCCTTTAATCATTTAGCATTGAAGAACAGCAGAACTTCTAAATTTCCTCATAAAAAAAGTGTGTACACTGGAGAAAGAAGAGTTTAGACAGTCCATTGCTGTATAGGACATCCCATTTTCTTACCTTTCTCTTTTTTACTTTTTTGTCAGGTGGAGGCAAAAAAATGCTGCTATTATGTAGACTGATTAAAACCTTATTCCAGCAGTACCCAGTTCTAGTTATGATCTCTGGCATTAGGTTTCAGGATTATGCTTTCATTTGTAACTATATACACCTATAGTGTAAGCATAGGTGTGCTTGCACACAATTACAGGAGTCTTCAATCTCCTTATATACCTATCCTAGTTTAATGATGTGCAAGAGGACTTCATAAAAAATTTCAGTGGGCACAGTAATCCATCCCTGGAGATGTTTTATCTGGACTTGAGCTCTCCATGCAGAGAAGTAGACATTACTACACACTTGGAGTTATTTTCCAGAAACTGGTCATGTAATACAGCTTAATCTGATTCACAGCAAGACAGTAGGGTAAAGGTGTTTGGCTACCCTTTGTCCAGACTGACCTTGGAAGTTCATTTTTCTGGTACACAGTTCTCTATGATATAAAATCAGGTGTGTTAGAAGGATTTTTGAAGCATATTGTCAGACCAGGTTTTGAAAACATTTAAGAAATTTTGGAAATTAATTCTTAAAAAATATAATAATGATATAGTGTTTTTCAAGTTGATATAAGCTGGTGTTTTACTTAATAATTTTCCTGTTGACTAATGAGCATTTAAAATGTTATCTTCTTGTAATTGTACTCAAATTCTTCCTGTTTCTTTTTTAGTCAAACTTCAGAAGTATTCTTCTGTGAAAATCTGCACAGAGATCCCAGAGTAAGGTGCTTTCCTTCTTGGTCCTCTATCACAAATTTTAGGTTTCTTTGATATTTTTAATGTACCTTATTGGTTAAATATATAAACTATAACCCCATATATCCCTACAGGGAGTCAGGATTCAAATACTGAGGACATTTTCTGCAATAACCATAATTATTAATATGGACATGTTTTCATTTTTTAATTAGCGCTTCTCAACATTAACATTTTACTGTTCTTGTTTCTTTTGTTACTATTAACATTAGAAAAACTTTATTGGATTAAATTTTGGTGTTAGGAAATCAAGAGGTCTTATCCTCCTGACCATATTCATGTGCAACATTATCCTCTAAGCCAGTGTTTTCAGATTCCCAATACCTAGGGTATGATTCATGGTTTGTTTGTTTTGGGCTTTCTTTTTTTGTTCTTGTGGGTTTTTTTTGTTTTTGTTTTTTTTTAATTTTGTTTTTTTTTTTTGAAAAGTTTTATTAATGTTTAACAGTACAGCTTTCCAAATAGGAAATATAACCAATGTTACAAGTGAAAAATATTCTGAATACATATTTTGAATTGTTATTTACATAGACATACTTGCACAAAGAATGTAAGGAGATTATATTTAAGAGAACAATATAAGGATAATTCAGTTAATGTTTTTGGAAAATGTCAGTTCTATGCATACTTCATTATGACGTCGTTTCTGAAATTTGCAACAGTAAAAACATGAATCATGGTAGTAGAAGCTATAATTTCTGAAGATTTTACTGTAGACCATTGGCAGTCACATTGATACTTTTATGGACAACTTCCACACTATGGAATCTTGTATCCTAACTGTTTTAAACATGAAAGGCAATAATTACATTTACTAGTTTCTTAAACCTTCATTTCTTTTATGTGAATCTATGCTCTTTTGTGTCCTGAATGCATCCTAAGGAAGAAGGCTCAGCCATCCAGGTTTTGCAGCTACCTGAATTTTGTGGATGGACTTAATTTTTGATCATTCTAGGTTGCTGGCTGACATTTTTGGAATAGTTGTTGGATCTCACTCTCTTCAGTGCACATGAAGCTTTCTAGGTTTGTGGTTAGAAGAAAACAAAACGTAGATAAACTGCTTTGCCTGAACAATATCTAGGGATATTATGCTCCATAGCAGTGCTCCTATTTTAAAGATGACAAACTGCTTTTTCTCTTTGTTCATATTTGCTTGTTTGTTTGTATATTCCACTTTTCTTGTTTGTCAGGTATGTTGGTACAAATTAAAAGGATTTTTCATTCCCTCAAAAAAGATTTTTCACAAAATGTCTTATTAAGAACACATTAGTTCAAGGGAAAGGAGGTTACTTCTACTACACTATAAATCAAACTTTATTATTTGTTGTAGTGTCATAGGTGTTCAGTCATAATAAATGTACCAGGTAAGATGCTGGTAAGAATTCTGCATATGTGAGTAAGTCAACAATTCTGTTTAGTCTGAGAGAACAAATCATGAAGCCTCCTCTGTTTCCAATGAGCTTAATGAATATAAACAATGGATTAATTTTAGGTCAAGAATATAACTTTGAAGTAACAAAGTGATTAAAGTTTAATTAAAAAAGGTGTGCATGAAAGGTAATTCATATAAATTTTGTTCAGATATAAAAAGGAGCTTTCCATACTTCGACTGAAATTCTTTATGTGAACACGTCTGCTCTCAGCTATTTTTCAGCTTTGTAACTGTTTTCGAAATGAGATATCTGAGGATTCTTTGAAAAGTAGAAATAACATACAGGCTTTTGCCCAGTTGAAAAAAAGGGAATGCAGTGTTTCAGTTGGAACTGGTCTTGGTCCACACAGGACTTCTAATTCTTTTCCAGTTTGACTGTATATTAATACCAATTTTAAATTATTAAAACAATATTGGAGCAATGCAAAATTATAGTGTGTTATTGTGAAAAGTCATTCTTGACTTTTGTTGTTTAAGTAATTTCCATAAACTTAACTGGAATTAGAGCGTACGCATAGGTTATGTGGCTATATATGTAGTGACTTTAATTCACATTCTGTGTTATAGCACTGTAACTTGTGCAGACAAGCATGCAAGCAATCTAGTGCAACCTTGAGTAGCTATAAACCATGTAATTGTCCAGAGAAGCTCTTTGACATAGGAGTTCCAAAGCTGTTTTAAAGCAGTCTTTGACTGTTTACTTATAGGTAAGTCATGTTTTAGCTGGACCTGAGAGTATGGATCCACTATTTACCTGTCAGCAGCAAATCATCTACAAAACACTTTAAATGTACTAAAGGGATTGCTGTGTTCTCAGGGTCTGAATAACAACCTTTCATTTGTGCTATTATTAAACAGATGCAAATTACAGAGCTATAGCAAGGGGTGTCTTAAATGCAATACCAGAGTATACAGTGACTCTTTTTTTTTATCATAAGTTACATCTAGTTAAACTGTGAATGCTTGTCTTGACCAGATCGTAACACTTTCATATGTGACAACTAATTTACAGAAATTACAAATAGTATACTGCAGTTAAAATACTCCAGTCCATTTGGCATATTTGTTGTCTATGTGCAAAAAACGTCTAACAAATAAGGTTTTAACAGTGCCTACAACCAAGAATTTTGTAAGTTTTCAGTGTGGAGTGTATGAAACACTTGATTG
This sequence comes from Psittacus erithacus, assembly GCA_009867235.2. Taxonomy (NCBI): domain Eukaryota; kingdom Metazoa; phylum Chordata; class Aves; order Psittaciformes; family Psittacidae; genus Psittacus; species Psittacus erithacus. The sequence continues at coordinate 31,000 of WYDI02042489.1, forward strand.
CTCTCACTATAATTGCTAAACAAATTTCTTTCAGAAGCTGAATGTTCAAAAGTGAGCATTTGGCTAATTTTGTTTAAATATGAGTGTACATGTGAAGTACAGAGAAGATACAAAAAAGTGATTACATTGATAAGCATTTTTGAAAAACAGTTTGGGTTTGTGTCCTGGGTTCAGCAGTAGCCATCATTTTTTCTCCTTCTTAGTAGCTGGTGCAGCACTGTGTTTCTAACTTTCA
>WYDI02042490.1:0-47633 GCA_009867235.2 Psittacus erithacus
TTGGCCAAAGCCCCTCTCCAGGTTTCCTGCAGCCCCTTTAGGCACTGGAGCTGCTCTGAGGTCTCCCCTTCAGGAGCGTTCTATTCTCCAGGCTGCCCCAGCCCAGCTCTCAGCCTGTCAGCAGGGATGTGCAGATGCCCCATGGCACAATACAAACCTGGTCCCATCCCCCTAGCCCTGCACCCCAGCGGCTGGGTTTGGGGTGCACCCTGCGGCGTGCACGATGCCCGGGTCAGGAGCACCCACCCCTGGCATCGCTGTTTGAAAGGATGGCGAGAACGGGCAGCGGGGGGAACGTCTCCCGGAGCCATGAGCCCACGGGCACCATCCCCTGCGCTGCCCTGGGCTGGGTGGCCCCGCTTCAACCCCCGGGGGGGGCACCGCTGCACCCTGAGACCCGCACCCGGCCGAGGGGTCCCCGCTCCACCCGGCGGAGCCGCTCCGCCCCGCGGCCCCGATCCCGGCTCCATCGGCTCCGCCCGCCGGCTCCATCCGAGCACTCACCGCCGCCCCGGGCCCGGTTCGCTGCCGCCGCCGCCGCCACCGCGGGTGGGAGCGGAAGCGGCCCCGCGTGGGGACGCGTCACGGCCGCACTTCCGACGGCGCCCGCGGCCCCCCTCTGGCCACGTTGAGGGTGCGGGGATCGGGGCTGCGCGCCCGCGGGGCTCTGGGTGCGTTTGTGCCCTCCCACAGCATCCCGTGGGAAACAGCCCTGCTGCCTGCTTGGAAACGGGAGAGTTCCCACCCGTGTCAGCCCGGGTGGGAGAGGTTCTGCAGGGGGCCATGGATGGAGCCCCCCGACTCCCCCCCCCCATGCACCGGGTGTATGGGTGCATCCTGCCACGGCCTGGACAACGGGTGCTGACATCCCAGCGCCGTGGGTACCCGCGTCCCGTCAGTCCCATGACGCTCAGCAGGTCCCCGGGAGGTGCTGGGTGCTCAGCGTGGCCTTTATTCCCGGAGCCCAGCGCCGGGGTGTCCGGACGCTGGGAAAAGGAAAGGCTCAGCAGCATCAAAGGGTTCCCATGGGTGCGGGGGTCACATGAAGCACCACGGGTGCTGCAGGCAATAACGGGGCTTTGTGTGGCCCGCGCGTGTGTTGGGGCGGGGGGGACGCAGCGGAAGGCGGTGAGACCGTTGGGAGCCGGGGTGGGGGCAGCCGGGGTGCTGCAGAGCACCCCGTTACCCGCAGAGCTGCCTCGGGCAGCGATGATCTCACCTCCTGCTTGGTCCACCCCGCACGGCCTCCACCAGCATCACCTGGTAGCTCTGAGGGGCACCACAGCGCCATCATCCCAAGGGCTCCGCAGACCGAGGCCACCCCATTCAAAGCCAAGGGCTCAGCATCTCCCACCCATCCTGAGCGGGAGGAAGGAGGGGGTGAAGGTGCTTTCGGGGTGCACGAAGATCCTCTCCGAAGCTCTGGATTGTTGGAGGTGGGACTGGGGTTGAAGCATGACAAGCTGATGTTCCCCCATGATGTTGCAAGGGTTCGGAGCAGTGGAATAATGCTAATAAGCAATAAATAGCTTCTTTTAACTTCCCATCTGCCTGGCAGGCCCCTTGGCAGCCTCTGCTGCTCCAGGCTGCTCCCGCCCCAACAGCTTCAACACTTCCATCAAGGAGACATCGGTGGGGTCAGAACAAGAGCTGTAAGTGGGGCACTTGGGCCGCAGCACTCCTAGGGAAGCCTGAGATTAAAGAGACAAAACCTTCCAGCCACACAGGAAAGGCAGAACCCGCCTCAGACAAGTCTGTGAATAGGCAGGAAAGAATCTGGGCAAACAATGGGCTCAGCTTTGCCCTGAGCTGAGCTTGTCGGTGCTGGTTTGTGGCCTGGTCTCAAAGCAAAGCGGAATTGTCCTCACTGAGAGCAAGGAGGAAAGTTCCATCCATTGAGGGACCTTCTGCGGTTGGCTGGGAGGAGGGGGCACGTCTGGCACGGGCCCTTTTCATCATGGATAGACTTCAACGAGCGAAAGAAAACTGAAGTTTGGCTCATGGGGTTTGCTCTTCTCTCAGCTTTACTCATCCCCAGGGATTCCTGTGGGGCCAGTGGGTGCGGATGTGCTGGGGCCTGCTCCAACCTGCGTTGGGAACTGCTCCCGAACAGCAGCCATGGCAGGAGCCAGGTTGGTGCCAGGATCGTGGAGGGATCCAGGAGCAGCGTTCACAGGGGTCTGTCTCGCTGGCATTGGTTTTACTGGTGCAGCTCAGGTTCTGTCCAGCACCCCCGGACTGGGATTTGATGGAGACCGGAGGGATTTGCTGCTCACAATGAAAACAGCTCCAGCTGCCTGTGAGGCAGCTGCCCCATGGGCACTGCCAGGGTGGATGGCTGTGGAGAGCCCCAACTTATGGCACAGGAGAGAGGGGACGTGGGGACATGGGGATGGTTGGGCTGATCCCTTTGTGGGAAGGAGGAGAGGGAAGGTTTGGAGGTAGAGGGGGCTTAGTGATGGATTTCAGAGTCTTCTTCCCCTCCCCTTTCCTTCCCCTACTTTGTTCCAGAAATAAATCAAAAGCTCTCCCTCCAGGAAATGAAAACTCATTTGAGCAGACTGAGGCAGGCCCCGGGGCTCCAGGGCTGGATCCTGGGCGAGATGAGCACCGTGCACCTCGGGGCTGAGGGGAGACCAGGGTGCCCCCCTGGAGCCAAGCCAGAAGGCACCAGACTCCTCCTCTGGATCAAGTCCCTGGCCCCCTCCCCTTGGGCTCAGCGTTTGTCCTTGCTGCACCCGTCCTGAAAGAGTTAAGGGTGAAGCAGAGCAATAAGAGGAAAGGCCAGAGGAAAGAAGTGCCCTGCAGTGCACATGGCCTCCCCAGCGGCTCAGCTGAGGCCAATAACGGAGGAGGGAAATCTCCCAAAAAGCTCCCAGAGAAATTAAAGAAAACAGCGTCCTGACCCCAGCGCCGCTGCCCCGCCGCTGACTCCCTTTAATTGTAAACACGTTTGGGTAAATGCAAGGAGGGGACACAAAGGAGCATCCCAGGGAGCTGGTGGCTGGGTGGGAGCAGCGCTGCTCACCGGGGCTGAGCACTGCTTCAGTTGGGTGAAGACATGGCTATAGGGGGTGCTGATGAAGAACTGATGGGTGCATGGTTCATGGCCGTGGTACATCGTGGGCTGTGAGTGGCATTGCATAGCCAGGGCTTTGGGTCTGATGTTCCTGGTGGGAATGGGAGCCACTTGGGACCATTGCATTGCCACTGGGACAATTGCACTGGGACCACTGCATTGCAGGGTTGGGGCTGGAAAACCTCATGTCAAGGGTGCTGGCAGGTCCTCCTGACGGAGAGAGGAGGATGCTCTAAAGGGGTTTGTCCTCTTGGCCTCGCTACATTTGAAAACAGTGCTCTTATTTTCATAGATCTTGGTCATCTTTGTAGGCTGAGGAAAAGAAATCAGGCCCAGGCTGTGCAAGTGCTCCTGCTCCTCTCCAAGGATGGGCTGGCAAAGCCACCAGCTTTGAGGTGGGAAGCAGAAGCTGAGCATCACTGCCAGCCTGGCCTCATTCCTGGCCCTATTCCACCTTCCTCCCTGTCCCCATCCCATCATGGGATACCCTCACATGCAGCATCCCATTATCTGCATTTCCCACAGGTTCTGCAGCCCCAGGACCTGGGCTGGTCCCTGCTCCCTGCTCTACCTGTAAAACAAATCATATTTCAATGTGAATCAAAGGCAGCGACAGATGCGCTGGATTTGGTGAAAAATGCCAGGAATCTGCAGCCAGATTGGATTTCAGAGGAACCGGGAATCCTGCAGACTGTTCCCACAGGACAGGAGGTCAGAGCCTGCACCCCCGAGGATCAGCCCTTGGGATGCACCAGAGGGAGGAAGACGAGGAAGTGGAGGAAGGGATGGGGAGCCCAGCAGGGTGGTGAGGGAGGGACGAGCCATTGGGGATGGTGGCACAAAGGCCCATCACCAGATGGTGAATTGACCCCATCACTGAGCCGCCTGTGCCAGGGAGCAGCCTCCTTCCTCTTTGCTTTCCCCACCTCCCCAAAAAGGGGTTTATCTTGTTCTGGGAGATGTGCTCCACAGGGAGAGCAGAGCTGGTGTCCTGCAGGCATTTCCTCTGGGGTTTATCTGCTCCTGAGCTACAAAAGGGGAATATTGGTGCCAACTCCACCCCTTCCATCAGAGCAGGGCCCAAAACCTCCCCATTTCCTCTTGGCCTGTGGATCACTGATAAGCTGCAGGCAGAAAGGTCCGGTTAGGAAATTGTCTGGGAAACGGAGAGGAAGGGGGAGGAACAGGAGCTCACTGCCTCAGCGGTGGCTTTGCCCATGCAGTCACTTCCCTGTGCTGCAGGACCCTGCCTCTGGGTCCCTGTGATTGCTGCGGCCATGGGCCACATCCCCAGCCCAGGGCAGGGGGCTCCAAGCTGGCAAATGATAGAACCATGGAATGGTTTGGGTTGAAGGGACCTTAAAGCTCCTCCAGCTCCAGCCCCTGCCATGGGCAGGGACACCTTCCACTGGAGCAGCTTGCTCCAAGCCCCTGTGTCCAACCTGGCCTTGAACACTGCCAGGGATGGGGCAACACTTCCACTACTATAATAATAAATAATCCAAATAAAAATATAATAAATAATACAATAATAATATAATAAAGGCAGAAACACCCACCAATTATGGATTATGGCTCAGTGTGTGTTTGGGTGTGCTGTTGCCCTCACCAAAACCTAACCATTTCAAGCAAAACAAGCCGCTGCAATGGGTCTCCCCTTAGGAAGGGCTGGTGTAAGTCATTTGGAAGGGGCTGATTGATTTAATTGGAAAGGGCTGGTGGAACAGGACCTACACAGCAAACAGTCCATGCCAGCACTGTCCTTGTCCCGTGCCGGTCCCCAGCCACCACGTCCTGCAGCACAAACCGCTTGGCAGTGATGGGACCATCCCCGCAGAGGAAACAGTGATGGCAGCACAGCCTCCTGCACCCCAACTGCTGCACACTTGTCCTGGAACAGAAAAGCTCCGCATTTGGACCTCATAATGCAGGAAAACTGCAGGATTTTGAAATTTCAGTCTTGGACACAAATCTGATGCATTCCATAAATGCTTTAATTTATCCCTTTGTCACAACATTCAATAAAGGGTTTTGTTTCAGCTGCCCTGCTTTGATTAAGAGCTGTAGCAGATTCTAACCTGAAGGAATCATCTTATATTGCATCGGTGGAAATTAAATGTTTGATCGCACAGAGAACTTTCTGATGTGGAAGCTGCTGCAGTGGAGAACTTAGAGCAAGCTTCACCCGGGACAAGCCCAAACATCTGCGAGAATCCAATCAGAGCAAAACCGGCTGAAAACGTGGGATTCCGAGTGTTCAGTGAAATGCCTGTCCACGTTGCAGCCAGGTGGGACAGTGGTGCCCAGGCTCTGCATCCTGCAGATCTGGCTCCGACGGAGGGATCCTTTCCTTCCCCTTTCTTTCCTTTCCATGGCAGGGTGAGGGGTTTAGATTTCCCTAAGAGAGAAGGCAAAGGGATGGAAAACACGAGGGAAAACCAAAATCCTGTGGGTATTTGGGAACAGGAGCGCTTTTCCTTAGGGGCTGCAGAGCGTGCGGCTGGCAGCCGGTGCTTTTCCGTGCTAATGCTGGGCTCTGCAGATGCCCTGTGCTGGATGAGGAGCAGTAGCACGTTTTTGAGGTCAGAAAGCAGAGTTTTCAGCAATTAGAGTGGGATGCCAAGGTAAACCCCTGCTTCCCAGCGGGCCCCTTCCCATCAGCCATCATCCCGGACCCCAGCAAAGGGCTCTCCTGGCGGTCACAGCCTGGCAAATGCTCTCTGCATGGGTGAAATTCCCTCTGCTACTGAGGTTATTATCTCCGAACAGGAACCAACAATATCCTTTCATTTAGGCTCTAATGTGAACAATGTGTGCTGGGCGGGGGAGAAAGGGAGTCGCTGCTGCTCCAGAGCCTTTGAAAAGTCCAGGCGGGAGCCAAACCAGAGGGAAAACAAAACCCTGCAGTGATGCAGATGCGGGGACATGGGCTCCAGCAATGCACCAGCGCAGAGGGTGACACTGGGAAGAGCCGTGGTGCATGGCACAGGGACACAGTGCACCAGGCACCACTGTCTCAGCCTGTATCAGGGGAGAATGATCCTTCAGGCCATCCTGGAGTCAAGAGCCCCATCCATGGGGGTGTTTTGCCCACTGGGGAAAATCACCTCCTCTGCTCAACCAGCCTGTTCAGCCTCGTAATTACAATTTCCATAGGGCTGGAGGGTGCAGTAAAACACTTTCAAACTCGTTCCATCACACAGCTCACAGGTCCTGGTGTGTAATTGATAACTATAAAACCACTTTCATTTCCGTTTTTCAGGCGCAGACAAGACAAACACAGCAGGGAAGGGAGCACCCAGAGCCTGCACACGCATCCCCTGCAGCTCCTAGCACTGCTGCTGCAGCACCCAGTGGCTGGTGGCAGTGTCCCAGGGGCTACAGGCAGTTTGCTCCATGCGGTTTGCAATGGGACTGGTGTGGTTTGCAATTGCGTCCCAATAGGGAGCTCTGCTAGCGTCTGACTGATGGCAGCAGCATCCTCATCCTCATCTCCACACCCATCCCTATCTCCATCCTCATCATCACTCCCATCCCTATCTCCACCTCCAACACCACCCCGATCCCCATCCCTGTCCCTGGTGGTATGCAGCATCCCATTCCCACTGGCCACTCCAGTGCTATTCCCTCCTGAGCAGCTTGCAGGGGAACGCAGGGGGATTTCTCCTGTATTTACTCTCACAGTGTAGGCATTATGAATATTTACACCCATGCGGGGAGAGCAGGCGCATTCCCTGACAGGGATATCGGTTGGAACATCACCTAATTGATTACATGGAAATGGCTCCTGGTGGAAAGGGAAGTCCTTGCCTTGCTCTTGGTGAATTAATTTAGCTTTTGCCATTCCTGGCTGTGCTCAATTAATCTTGTTAAAGTGCTAGAATTTGAGCTGGCATTTCACACACAGAGGTACTGGGGAGGACCTGCTTCATAATGATGGGTGGTTAATTAACGATGAGGTTCCTTTATGTAGGATTGGGGTCCTGCCCTGTGTTGGCCATGGCCACGATGTGCAGGACCAGGAGATGCTGTCCCCACCAGGGACGCCTGGGCTACTGGGATGCAGGATGCTGAGGCTGGGATGCTCCGTGGGTCGGGTGCCTGGGCTGTCCCCTGCTCTACACCAAGACAAAGAGCATCAGCTCCTGGCAGCTGGTGAGGAGGGACATAATCCCACAAAAGTCCTGCTCCAGGGGGATCAGCGGGAGAGGTGAGGGGCACGACGGCAAGCCCCCACCATGCCTGCCCCACTATTGACTGCCTAAACAGTTCTTTGGTGATTACAATGTAAATATAGCTTTTCATGGAGTAAAGGCCTTTTATGGGATGCACACACACTTAACCACTTAACCCCAGCGACAAAAAGAGCAGTGAATTAGCTGTTTAGAGGCTGCTCGTGCAGAAAAGCCAGCCCCTGAATAGGATTTGGGGATCTCTGTGTATCAATTGCTATGCTTCAGGGGCCCTCAATGGGGCTTTTGGCGTTCGAGCATGTGCCAAAGGGCTTGCGTGGGTCTGGATGGAGTGTCAGGAAAAAAAAGGCAAGGAAAAAAGCAGCTGCTTCTCTTTAATAAAACAATGATTTATTCATTGGGACTTGGGGCAGGGGGAAACACGGGCAAGCGCCAAAGCGATGCTCACCCTGCTCCGTGCCTGGGAGAGGCTCAGGGGCTGAGCCTGCCTGGGGGGCATGGGGAGAGCAGCCCAGGTGGTAAAACCAGATCCCAGTGGAGCCCCAGCCAGGCTCTGAAGCAGGAAAGTGATGCTGGAGGGACACCTCCTCACCGGGCCACAGACAGGACCTCACTGAAGCTGAAGGGCTGACAGGGAGCAGGATCAAGTCAGGCTACAGCCCTGGTTTTAGGCCTGTTGCAGATAGAGAGATGGAAGAGGCAGGGTAGGAATAGGAATGATGCACCATGATGGGGTTTGACATCCCCAGTTTCCATTGAAACTGGAGACAGCAGCAGCACCACTTCCACTCTCCTAATAGGAGCCATGGACAAATCCCAACCTCTCCAGAATTCTGTAGGGTTTGGGACTTCATCACTGGCTGCTGAGTATCAAATCCAGCTCCTCCAGCCCTGCTTTTGCTCCCTGCAAATGTCTGGGTGTCTCTGCCAGCTGCATTGACCCCCAATCTTTTCCTTTCTTTCCTTTTCCCTTTCCAGCAAGAGGGGAGGCAGTCAGTCAGCAGCAGTGACACCTCAGGCGCTGTTATAGTTTAGATGCTGCCAGCAGCTTTTGGGGCACTGGGTGAGCACGAGGAGATGTGTGAAGGGTGCACATCTTACCATGCAAAGGGAACACATCTCTCAGATACTGATCCCCCCATCACATGCACAAGCATCATCAACTATTGAAAATCAATAGGCCAGTGGAAGGGAAGCAGCACAGAGCGTGTTGCATGAAAACAGCCTTGAGGAGCAGAAGAAAAAATATTAGCTAAAAATGAAATTAATCTCTTGCAAAGCTGCAAGATTTGCTTCTCCCCCTCCCCGCAATCTTTTATGTCATTTTCTTTAATTACAGCTGGTTTAGATCTCTGCTGCCTGAAGAAGCATAGCTGGAGATAGCCATAAATTGGACTTCTGGATGCTACAAGAGAAAATACTAATCCCCAAGGACTGAACATCTGGCCACATGGAGCATATGCAATGTTACAATTAATGACTAACAGTTAATAGAGAATGGAACTTTTGCTTTACAGGTCACCTAATAAACCCAGACCTGCTGCAAGCCTCAGAGAGAGCTAGTTTCCATGGCAGGAGCTGCTGGGCAATCCAGTGAGGGGAGCCTGCTCCAGGCTCAGCTCTCAGTGATGAAACAGGAGTTGGAGTGTCCTACTCGTGCAGGACCCCTCATTGCTGTCCAGCAGGTCCCAAGCTCCATGGCAGGGGGTTGGAACTAGATGATCTCGAGGTCTTTTCCAATCCAAACCATTCTATACGAGCTCTGCCCTGGCAGGGTAACTGAGCAAGAGCAATGGCCAGAGGGGCGCAGGCATCCTATGCACCAGCTCTGGCCCCACATGGGGCAGCATCTTTGCATCATCAGTCCTGCAGGATGGGTTGTTTTTCCCTCTCTGCTGTTACCTTTTCCTTCATATGGCAGAAAGCACTCACCTCTTGGTTTTTTACTAAATTCTTGCTCTGCATTTCTGCACTTCTTGAATTACCTACTCCATTTCAGGCAGACTAAAGCCATTCCTGCCTGGTTCTGCTGCTGTTTTCTGTGCTTCTTTCTTTAATAACAGAGGACCAAAGGAAAAGAAACAGATACTGAAACCAGCACCAGCTCCATTCCAAATCCAAGTGCATGTTAAAGATGTTTTCATGAGCCCCAAGAAGCACCCTATTCATCACTCCTGGAGGAAAGATGCACCAACTCACCAGCAGGGTAAAAAGCCAGAGAGGATAAATAATTGTGACATGGCTGCTCTAGAAGACACCCTCCCTGCCCCACACTTAGAGGATGCCTGAGGGTCTTTTTGTCCTTTAACCCACACACTTGGGTTTGGGACGAGTGATTAAAGGTCCAGGACAGATGAGGTGCAGAAGCTCATGTGATAAGTGCACACAAAACATACAGCACACTCCTTTTCATGTGTCCACTCTGAGATAATTTTTCACATGTTGGAAATACAGATGATTTTAGCCCGGGTCCATCTGGTTTCCCAAATAACCTGTCTATTTGATAAATAACATAAATTAAATTAGACAAGACAAACAAATAGTTTTTTTTCTCTCCCCCTTTCAGTCTCTTGGCAAAAAGGGAAAAAAAAAAAACAACCCCAACATAAGGGAAAGAAAACATAATTCAGTGACTGCCTTGAGCCCCTGAGGAGCCATGCGGTGGTGAAAGCTATGATTATAAACGTGTCTGCAATGTTAACCTTTAACACAGACCAAAGGCCATCCCTTCCTCTGATTAATAAGTTCCCTTTTAATTTCTTCACTATCATTTAGGTTCCTAAGAGCTCATTCTCTCTGCACACTCAGCAAGTAATAGGGCATATTTAGTTTAGCAGCACTCCTATCATCAAGTCTAGGATCAGAGCTCGGATCCAAAAGGCTGAATCCTTCTCATCCCCCATGCAGGAAAAGGAAACTGAGGCACAGAGACACATGATTATTACAGCTGCCTAACTCAGATGAAAACCTGGTGACCTACAAAGATGCAGACACTTTTGCATCTCCTGCAAAGCCAAAACCAAGCAGCACCAGTTCCAACTCTCAGCTGTAACTGCAATTAGAAGGGAAAAGCACAAATCAAGTGGAAAGGAGCTCTTCCTTCAGCCCGGGACAGTCCCACAGAGGTCATTTCTGTGCAGGCTAAGATGCACCACTGCCCTAGGGCTGTGTGCAGGACCCTTATCCACATGCCACCCCTCTCTGCCTCCACCCTCAGGCAGTCCCTCCTACCAGCCCCAGACCACTCTTGGCACTTCCAGCAGCAACAGGGGGGATTTTTCTCCCCATTAGCACAGCGGCATCGTCGCAGTGCCAGGAGGGGCAAGCAGAATCAATACCTGAAAATGAGAAGCCAAAGCTGAGTTAATGTGCCAGACAGGAGGTGGAGCAGGGGCAGCCCTCGAAGAGCCGGCCGGAGTGATGAGATGGATGGGAGCAGGCCAGCAGCAAGGGCCAGGACAAAGCACACAGTGCTCATCCCTGGTGGGAAGATGGAGTCTGGCACAATAAGCATCAGCAGCATCAATCCCTCCTGCTACTGAGATTCCAGCCCCTACAGACCCTGCCCCTGGCTTCCTACCACTGGAACACAGCATGGAATATACTCCCATGCAAGTAGTTTCTGGTGTGCAATGTAGTGCTTACCAGCATTCCACAAACCCCAAACTACCAAAAAAGGTTGTTGTGGAAGAAATATCTAGTCTGAGCAGTAGCCAAAAACCTTCCCATTCTATGTATTTCTATTTATAAGCTCTTCAAGACCAACACTATTTTTCTGCTCTTGGTTCTGAAACAAAACAGAACATATTTTGAAGGGAAAATTCTAAAGGGAAAGCAAAACGAATGCCATCACTGTGCTAGCATATGCTGAGGAGAGGGCAGCAAGGCCACTAGGACAAAACCAACCTTCTAAAGGTGCTCATCACATACTATTTTATATTGCAAAATGTAGCAATTACAAGTCTCTATAAATTTAATCCTTTGCAAAGCCATAGAGCATGAAAAGCTCTTAAGTAGTTCCCCTTCAGTCAAGAGTATAGCTTAAGCTTTTACTCACTCCTCCTTCCCCTTTTGCTAGAGGAAGAGCATTCTCTTGCTGCTCTCTAGTGGCAGGTATTACTAATAAAATGAAGAGATGCTGAATTGCAGCTTTGAATGTTACAGCCCAATAAATCTGTGCTAAATTAGTACAACTTACAAATCAGTGCAAACACCATGATAGAGAAATAACTGGATATTCAGATACCTTATACCAGTTATGTTCTTCAAGAAACATTTGATAAATGACCTTTCCTCCCTTCATTCTCTTCCCTAAACTTTCCACTCCAAATCCAGGTTACACTAATTATTAGAACTGCTAGAAGGAACTGAAATAAGCACACTGCAAGCCAATGATAAAGGAAGTTCTGTCTAGGAATTAACAAACCCAAAACTACTGAAGCAGTTAAATGAAACATTCTTAAGGCCAAGAATTTTATGTAAACTTAAGTGGCTTGCATAATAGGAAGGACTTGAGAATTTACCCTCCAATAAAGATAGCATGGATGTGTCTTTGTTGTACTCCAATATTAGTGCAGCTGTTCCTAGAGAAAGGCTTAGTTATGGCTACAAAAGAAAAGCAGCAATGAAGAAAAAAAGCCCAAAAAAAGCCCAGAAGAGACAGAGATAAACAATTTGGGGGAAGAAAAGCCCATACATACAACTACGTGAAATCCTGTAAACGAATTCCAACTGCCTCAATCAAAATTAAAACCAGGTTTTATTGTAAAGTTGCACTCCAATTTGTACCATAATTCTTTATAAACATAATATACAGTAAGATATTTTACATGTAGCAAACCAGGAGTATGATGGTACAAAATTTACAGTTCAGGATACTTATCCAACAGTCACCAACCCCAGTTTGTGACATCAAGTCCTAAAGATGTTTAGTCTTACAGAGAGGACTATTACTATTATCTGGTCCCTACTTTAACACATTCAACATGTAATCAGAAAGGTCAGAAATGCTTTAGATTCTGTCTCAGGTTTCTTTAGAATAGCTGTAGATGGGTCCTTATCTAACTTCCTCATTCTAGAGAGGGCCATTCACTACTAGCTGTTCAGAAATGGACGATTTCTCTTGGATGCGTGCAGCAGGAATGGATGATTTAAGAGCCTTCAGTTGGGCAAAACAAACAAAACAGCTCCCCCCCCAAGAAAATAACCCCCCCGACATACCTCCTTTTCCTCTCCCACATAATTCACATTCTTCCCTCTCACCACACATACACACACATGTATGAATATAAACAGTAATAAAAACCTGGAAAGAAATCATTGTTAAATTGCCTTACAAAAGACTGGGACCTTTTTTAAAAGTATACATTTCAAATATAAATTAGTGCTTCTTAAAACATCAAGCTAATAAATGCTTAGCATTAGAGAAAATAAGACACTGGAAGAAGCCAGATGCAGTTTCATACTGCGAGTGTAAACAGCGTATGTCCTGCCACAGTTAACACTGCTTTTTCTTGCCCCAAATTGCAGAAATACCTCCTTCATCTGTGCTTTAAGCAAACAGCAGCATTTCTGCATCATACCTGTCATGCAAATGGTATTTTCAGATGGAACTGATACCACTGAAACGTGTGAGATTGTGAGGACAGTATAAAGTAGTGTAAAAGTTTCCTTAATGCTTGGGAAAGATCAAGTTAGCATTTCACTTCAAGCCAAGCACAGATTTTGTGGTCTCATTTGCCACAGAGAACTGAGAAAAAAGGGAATAAACAAGACCATTCCCTGGAAATAACTGGAACTTGTAAACTAAGTGACAGCTCAAGAGCATACAGCACCTTTGTTTACCTTCCTGATGGCTGCTGGCAGATTTGCAAAACAAACCACAGCTGGCAAAGAGACCAGATACAACCTCTGGCCCTAAGTAGGAATACTCAGCTCTCCAAGTATTGGAATATGCTTCGGCTTTGACTTGTTTCCTCTGTGCTGTCCACCCTAGACCGTTTGGCCAGAGGTGTTGTTACTGCAGAAGGACCTCTTTTCTTCACCTACAATAAGATAGATTGGAATAAATAAAATCCTCAAAGTTTAAATTTTGAATTATAAGAGAATCATTTGGTGTGCAAGCACACACTAGGAAAGAAATCAGAGAATATTTAGAACAGCAATGCTCTTAACTGCTTAGCAGTGCTTTGTACCTGTACGTTCAGATGACCCACAACAACTGACAGCGCATTCCACACCAATCTTTACCTGAAGTCTGGATTTCTCCTTTGCCTCTTCACTCTTGTCTGGGGAAAGTGTATGAAAGACAAAATTCCTTGAATTGCGAGGTGCATTTGGGTTAAGATCTGACATTGCTGCTAGTTTCTGAAGAACAGCTTTAGGTCTGTTCAAGAGAGACCCACTTTTTATCTGAAGAACAAAGAAATGCTGTGTTAAACCACTCACACGAGCAAAAGCTACTAGTAGGCTACTCTTCATAGAAAAACTACTCCCTACTACGCAAACCAGAAATGGCCAGAACGTAGAAGCAGCTGACTGCTGTGTTCTACAGATGTGGCTTGGAAATGCCATTTTTCAGAACCATCACCAACCTGGATGTCACTGGCTGGTCTGAATGCTTCAAACGGGTTCCTGGGTAACAGTGTTGTGTCTTGTGCCACTACTGCTGGGCTTGCTAAGAGAGACAGGAAAATGTCAGGCTCTGAACTTCATTTGAAAGGCAATAGTTTTATATCAAACTGAAAAATTGACAACAGACAGTAAATACTCTGTGTGTGGGAATTTACATCAAATTATACTATGAGCCATACAACAGATGACTGGCAATTAGTTCTATCAGTCAGAAAGGAAAAATTGGTCTGGAAATAGCTTTTCTCTTGAGTCACATTTTTGCCACAACCAAGGAAAACTTAAATTTGCTTTCACTACATTACATCATGTTTCCTTAAGTCACAGGTATTTGGAGAAACTGCTAGGCTGCATGTCACTAGCAGTCCGCTTCTCTGCAACTTAAAAGGCAAGCAAGGGAAGACTAAAAGACTAAACAGAGATGTATTTCCATTCTGTAACATTTGTTTCAAGAAGAAACATAATATTTTGTGATGTAAATCCATACAATTATCACTCGCCTTGCAGCTGTGTATTTTCAATACTTTTATACCTTCAGCTTTTCAAGTTCTGGAAGACTTGAGATTGGACTGGTATCAGAAAACTAGACAGGGGTTTCCTGATCCCTGGAGACCACAAGTGCTGACTGAAAGTTGAACTTTTTCTCTTGTTTGATTGTCACTCCAATAAAAAGTAAGCTTACCTTTCTTCTGTAGGGACTTAGCAGTTGCTTTTTTTGCTAGCTTCATGAATTGACTGTCTTCACCTATTTCTTCCTCTTCTTCCTGCTCTTTATTTTTTTCCTTCTGTAGCAGAGAGAAAACACTTTGTAAAAATGAAAAAGTTCATCTTAAGAACAAACATTTCATTTGGTATTTTAAGTAGACCAAATCTTCTCATTATATATACACTCATTTTTATTTACTTTGTACTGTAAAAATGTATTTCAATTTCTTAGATACTTTATCATCTCAGGCTATTCATGAACAGCAAACCTGTACCATTACATTCAGCTGATGAATCTGACCTAATACTGAAACTTCCAAAACCTGAGGCAGCAGAGAGCAGATTTAGCCCAGCTTTGAAGATGACTTGTTTCAGAGCATATTTATTTGGCCTCTCCCTTCTGAATTATTTTCTCTTTGTACAATACTTGTAGAAGAGTAGAATTCATGATGAATTCAAAGATACATTTAGGAACAGTACTGTTTCTAGAGTTTAAACTTCAGGAGCTAGCAATTTCACATCTAGCTATGGTATAAACACTAAGCAAGATGCCTTTCTTGAAGGTAACTAATACCTGCTCACGAAGCCACTGTTCTCGTTCAAATCGCTCTTTCCTCCATTTCACTTCTGCATCATCAAATTGTTCATTTTCATCATCATTATCTGAGTCTCTCTGGAACAAGTCAATCTGTGAAGCATAATCTAGACATTAAAAAAAACCAAACCAAACTCATTAATTTTAAAAGAGGCACAAAATATGTAAAGACACAAAAAAAGAAAAACCTCAACCAGACATCCTCCCTCCGTTCATTTCTGAAAGACCTTATTTACTTCTGGAGGACTACTGAGAGCTATTTCATCTACACACACACTCTTCCCAATCTTTCACCCCCATCTATTAAGTATGGATTAGAAAGGCACCTATGTTTTTCCATCTGAATCTCCTCATCCTGCCAGGGCCATCGCTATGCAGGTCACCGTCAATGAGGTATCTCTCCTGGTACAGGCGTAACTGGCGCTTGTCATCATCTAGCACTGCCTTCCTGTCAACACCAGAGAAAGGGAGAGGGTTAATCCAGATGATAATGCAAGAGCCATCCATGACTCCACACAGAAATATATGCTAATACTGTCACTGACATGTGCAATTTCTGTACTTGGTTTTCTAATTCCTCTTCATCAGGGAGTTCCTCATCAATAACCTCTTCTTCATATTCATTGAGGTCTTCACCATCATATTCATCTTCACTTCCTACGTCACTCCCCGACAGCTCTGCCTCATCTTCCATGAATTCCTGCAGTCTTCTATGAAAGAACATTAAGAGAGTTCAGTAGACCAACAGTCATCACACAAACCTGAAAGCAAGGTTTTTCTTCTGACATAAACCAAACATATCCTAAATGAGAAATTACTTTAGTTCTTGAACATCTAACATGCACAGCCTGCCAACATGCAGCACTCCAAGTTATCATCACCACATTCCTTGCCAGTTGCCTACCAAATGGGATGGCAATAACTGCCAAGTAAATGTTTTACTTACTAGAACAAATAAATATCTTAAGATATGAGGAATGACAGCAATACTTTTGCATCCCTTTTTTTGGTCAAAAAATGATGCACTGCTTTCACTACTGTCTTTTGATTTCCATCTATAATGAAAATTATATTTCCATCTATAATGGAAATCCTCTATAACTCACCAGCAACAAAGTTAAACTCATTCAATGCAGCAGCACCAAAGCAAAAAACCAGCCACAGACAACACCACATAATCATTAGCTACTAATGCTGAGGATAGAATAATTACAGACTAAATTCCTAGTTCTACTAATACTCCATTCTGTCTGGCAATTAGGATACCAAAAGATTTACTTACAGTTTTTTCTTCAAGCTTCGTCTACGTCTCAGCAATTGTTCTTCATCACTCGCTTCTGCTGCTTCACCATCACTGCCTCCGCTTTTTTCATCCTGTCAAAGAGAGTTTTCAAGAATTAATGGATTCTGAAAGGGGACTGCTTTGTAATGCCAGCTTCTTTTGCTCTTCAATCAATAACACAGACTAAACCAGAGGAGATTTTTGAGGGGATTTGCTATACTATGATGCTTTATCCAGTGTACCATAATATTAAGAAGACTTTTAAAATGATCCAAACGTTGCTCTTAAAATACCCTCAGTTGCTTGATATGGAAGTATCAATACTTTGTATTGATGGTTATAATTAAGAAACTAAAGAGATAAATGGAATTCTCTTAGGCAGAATGCTGCAGCAGTTGCCTTGCTCCATCAGTTCATACCTCTTCACTTTCAAATGCATCGTCATCTGTTAAAAGCTGAAAGCCATCGAGTTCTTGCTCTTCTTCATCTTCCTCATCCCTAAGGGAAAAGTAAATGAAAGAAATACACATTTTCATTTCACTTCCAATGACGGCTTTGCAATCATTCAAGGCAAAGTTTCAACCACTATATCAGCTGCTATCAGGCAATTACCTGCGAGTGCTCAAAGAGCTACAGTCTCTCAACAGCATTTAGCTTTAAGCGTCCCAAATCCCAATTAGAACTGATGTTTTAAGACCTCAGGTCTTCACTTGCAGAAACCATGGGACAAGTACTAATTTCTGAGTTCGTCCCCCTCTAAAATTCCTCTTCCATCCCTCTAGCATTCCCATTTGTTAAGCCTCATTATTCTTTTGTTAGGCAGCCATACACCTTTCTAGTTTATCAGTGGAAAAAAAATGCAAGTATCCAACTTAGATTTGGTTATGGTTCCAGCAGCTTGGCAACAGCCCAGAACAGAATGCAAAAGTCCTACTTTTTAATAATGTTTTCTCAGTTTGAGGAAAGTTATTCAACGCTTTTTACTATCAATGAAAGACAAAGCAGAATTTGCCTTACAGTAAGCTGTGGGAAATGGTACATGCTGCCAATTTAGAGAGCGACTGTCGAGCAATTTGCACTATTCCTCCCCTTCACCTCCAAAACAGACCATGCTTTTGCTTACAGCATTTTGAAGTTGAACATGAAAATACATTAAGAGTGAAACAAGACAAGTACCTCTACAAGCTTTTGTAGATTTTAGGAAGAACAATGCTAACCTGTCTGTGGGAAAGGAGCCTGAACAAAGCGCTACAGCTTCTGCCATTGGATCTTCTATGTCACTGTCTTTTTCTGCCTTGGAAGATACTGAAGATGCCCACGTTGGGGAACCTGCTACAAAAAGTAATAAGATGGCAACTTATCAGACAGACATACTTCTAAGTCTTCCAAAGTCAGAGAGCACCCTAGAAATAACAGCATGGCTCCACAAAGGGGAATAATTGTTAATGCTCTCAGAAGTTCCACATTCGGCCTTAGTTCCTTATGATAAAGTTTATAATTCAAGTAATCAGCAAAGCTGAAAACAGAATTTAAGACATACTCTGAGATATGAATTTTCCTGAACAAAGATTGAGCAATTCTTCCATGTTCTGCTTTTTGCTGCTGCTGGTATTTGGCACGTGTTCAGCTTGACTGCTAAACTTTCCAGAACACAAATCCAGTAATTCATCCATATTGGCATCCATCGCATTCTCATCCATACTAGCCAGAGGCAGCTGATGCTTGGAGGACTGGTATTTATTCCTATGTTGTCCAACATTCAAAAACCTGAAAGAAAGGCTGTAGTTAGAAAGATCCTGCTGGTCTATATGTCTTTTTTCTATAAGTTATATGTTAAAGGGCACAAAATGCTATGCTTTATATCTATTACTTACCCATCTGCATCAAGCAGCTGGCTCTGAGTGTCATCTTCCAAAGAAAACTGGAACTGTGACTCCCCAGCCCCTGGAAATAAACTCTTTGGCTCAGGAGAGGCATTATACAGATCCTGGGAATCTTCTATGGGAAGAGAAGGCTCAGAAGTCTTTCCTGAGCTCTAGTCAAAGGAATATACAAATATACAAGTCATTTATCTTGCAAGCCTAGAATTCAAAAGCAAAAATGGGATAAAACATTTAAACTATTTTAAAGGATTAACACCAGGCAGGAATCAAGTATGTCCAGACTGCTCTGACCAATCATAGGAGTTCACTCTTGTGTAGCCCACATGAGGATGCTTAAAAAACTATTTACAATGTGCATACTTTAGATATAAAACCCAGCATATTTCCTTTGATGTTTTAGAATATGAGTTCCTATAATGTCATTTTTATCCTTCCCAGTGCAGAGATATTTTAAAGTCCAGGGACAGTTTGCTTTCCTGAAACCTTACTCACATCAAAGTATTTGGCTAGATGCTGCCTTCTGGTATTATTTTTTTTTGATAGAACCAACAGGCACAACAAAATACATTTATTCACTACCCACTGAGTTAATATATGATAGGAATAGGCCTCAGAAGCTTACCTTGGAAGCAGAGCTGATAAAGCTTGTTTTGAAAAAACCTGGGGAAGGTGACCTGAAACCTCCTGCTGCAGATAAGAAGTTCCCTCCACGAGATGCCTGTTTGTTACAGGGCTGATATGATGGAATCATGGAGCCAATCAACTCAAAGCTGCTGTTATGGCTATTCTCTTTTGCTAGTGTTGGTAGGGAAAAGGAATCGTCATCCTCTGGAAAAGAAGTATTAGTACAGTGCTTAACTTCTGTGATCCAGTAAAACCTCAAGTCACTATTTTGCAACACTAACACCTTGCTGAAAATTCACCTTTGTGTTCATGTTGGGATTTTTTTTCTTCAAAGGATGCATATTACACTTTTTACTAAATTTCGTCTTATTCATTCCTGACTGTTTCTACGTTTTCCAGTATTATTCTGAACTTTATTCTCCTCTAGTTTTTTCAAGCCCTCCCATTTTTTTGCCAGTCTAAACTTTTATAATCATCCTATATAACTATGCAGGTGATGAAATAACAAAGACATCAGATACCATTTCAAACAGAAGCTTCTGTGTGCGCCATGTGAAAGAAAAAAGTGCTAGTTACCAAAACAGTTCTACTTTACCTAACTTGGTAGGTCCTTTGTCTGCAGCTTCTTCCATTTCAAGTTTCTCATCAGGAAGAGAATACCTACAATTCATTAAATAAAATGGATTTGTCAGTATATGCAAGATGAACATAATTGTCTGTCAAACCTAATTACCAAATACAAGGTAACACACAAATACATCTAGTGTGGTTCAATTATTCCACTAAAGTTATAGTCATTAAGTTTTTTACAGCAAAGATACATGAATGCACGTATAACTACTGGAACAAACCAGAAAATACCTATAAGAAGTACTTTAAGAATATCTGTGTATTTTTCACTGTAAATTTTAAATTACTCAGGCACCATTTTTAAAGCCTGGTTTATTTACCCCATTTTTGAGGAGCTGTCCTTAAAAAGCATCAATGTAGACTCTGTTGAAGGTGGTTTGAGAACAGAATCACAGTGCACAGATTTCTCCAGCTTTTCACCATCAATTGATTCTTTGTCGGTTTCTTTATCACAGTCTTCAACATGTTTCTCTTCTGTATCTTCATTATCCTCCTCTGCTTCACCAAGGAGAAATTCCACATTCTAAAACACATCCCCAAACAGAGTGTTTTTGATTCGTCAGTTTCCTTGCATTCTTTTCAAGAAAGCATTTTAACACACAGAGAATGAAGCTAAGTGACATTCACAGTTATTACATGGACTTATTCCACTCAGACAACTGACACAGAGGAACTTGACACAGCCAAGCTATTCTGAACCTTTTTCAAAAGGAAAGGCCAAGGTAAATGCTACACCAGATTGGATAGGTGACCTCAGATTATCCCCTGCTAGCAATGAGCCAAGGATATATAAGAAGAGAAAGAGTCTTTTATACACTTACATTTGGTTTTGGTACTGTTTAAGCAAATAAATACGAAAAGAAAATACGAATAAATTCAGTTTTGGGAAATCCAAACCCTGAACATGCCAACAACAGCAATTTTTCAGTTTCTAGGAAAAACCCTTGGCAATTTCCCCTGTTACAAACTTTAAAGTCTCATTTCATTGGAGGGAGGGAATAGAATCGAGAAGCTGTATGTTCTGTAGAAATGTTGCCTACAGACCTCATCATCGCCTTCTTCCTCTTCAGAATCATCTGTCATCTCTTCCTCCTCCTCCTCCTCTTCTTCTTCCAACATCTCCTCATTATCCAGTTTAAACAACGCCTGCCGCTTCTGGCGTTCCTCAGTCCTGCGGAGTTTCATGGCCTCCTGGAGTTTAGCCTTCAGTGCTTGGAGCTTTTCACCTGGACAGAAGTGAATAAATGAACCCATTAGATGCACAACAGTGAATGCTTAACCTCACTGCCTTCCAGCATCCAAATCAAGTGTAACTACATGCATAAAAACAGAAAAGTTACTGGGTTTAAATGTTTTTATGAATTGATCTGGCAGCTGTAAGAGCTGGAGCAGCTTCAAAGAGCTCAATTTAGAGACAACAATTATCAAGATTCCTCATTATCCATAAATTCTACTAGTGCAGCACACTGAGAATAGAATCCTACTCTCCACTGTCTCTTTTGGGAACAAGAGCATCCAGTTGCCAGGGGCAGATGTGCTACAGCACAGGAAATAAGAGCAGCTAAAAATAGCACGTGCTCATAAACCCAGCCAAAGAATCTATTTATTTCAATTGATACTATGTGAGAGTCAGATGCAAATTCTGCTTGCAAACACACACAATTCTATTAGCAACTGCGCTACAGAAATAAGTATGGGAAATCTAATAAATGTTAATAGTTCAGAAGTCTGAGCACTGATTCAGTCAGTTAATTAAGAGGTCTATTCAAGCTTCATTTTTAAAACAGGGCTATCCATTAGAGGGAACACATTAATTTCACAGATGAAGATCCATTCACATGTATTTCATAGGGCAGCACTTAAAAAGGGGGAAATAAGAGTGGGGGGAAGACAGTTTCCCAATTCAACCATCATCACTTCTCCCTCACCAACCTGGCTTGGTGTGGACTGTTTCATCCAGGCTCTCTGCAGCTAACACTGCTGGGACCACATCTGCCTTGAGCTCCTCTTTTCCTTCAGATGTAGTCTCCTTACGGATAATGTTCATGTTTATGGTCCGTTCAACTTTGGATTTTGACGTCCGAAGAGTGTGCTTCAAGAAACGTGCTTTCAAGGCTTCCAATTCTTTAAATACATATTAAACTTTAAAATGCAAATTCAGTTTGTTTTATAGCATTTAAAAGCACTGAGTGTCAAGAGTATGCCTCGAGACTCCCCCCCCCAAAGGAAGCTGGTTAAAAACTTCAATTCTTTATTAATATTTGCAAACCCATTCTATTTGACTACTAAAACAATAGATCATTACAGAACATTTCTGCTGTAACTTGTACTTAATTGCTATTAGCTAATATTAAGTTACCTTACCATTAACCATGGTTTATTCACAAGACCAATTCACTTCCAGTTCTAAATTTCTGTTAACACAAGTATCTAAAACCAGACTGATGGCTGAAAAAGTCAGTGGTAAACACTCTGGAGCACAGGCCAGTTTTTCTTCCCAGGTAATTACTGCATGTTTCATTTTGAATCCATTTGAAAATATGCTCCCACATGCTTTAAGTACCAACATAATTCACGATGGAGAAATGGAAATAAACCATTCATTAAACAGTTATCACTGAGCAGTCCTTCAAGCTTTCAAGTATTAAAGACTCACAACTTCCCTTTTAAGCATCAGCTGAAAGAAAAGGGATACCAACATTAAGCCAAGAATCCATAGTAGTAAGTGAACTGACTGTCCTATCACCTAAACAGGGCAGATCAGGCCTGAAAAAAATCAGATTTTCTCGTTAAAGTCAGATTAACTCTGCTTACTTGTACAGATGAGATAGAATTGCAACAGTAAAAGTGATACCTTTACTTGAATCAGATTCATCCAGGTTTATAAAGGATTCATTGCCAGAGTTGATTCTTGGCTTGATGGACAGGTCTATTCCCAGTTCACGAAGTTTATCCAACTTGGACTTCCTCACTTTTTCAGGCTGTGCCACCACTCCAGGCTCCTCTTGTTGATTGCTTTTTTCACATTGTACATCTGGTGCTGTTTTACCTCTTTGCTCAAGGGCAGCTCCATCAACTGCTAAAGCAATTTCATTCTCCTTCGGCTCATGACAATCAGTGCTTAGGAAGTCAGAGTGCTGTTCTTCTGTATTATCAGTTGTTGCAGTCTCAACTGTCTGACAATCGTCACTGTCCTGCTGGGGTTTTTCAGCACAGTCTTCAGTCAAGTACTTCCCTACACCAAGAGGCTCGTTCACAGTAATACCAACATCTTTGCCAAGAATTGTTTCTGGTTCATTAGCTGCTGATTGGTCACTTTCTATCTGCTCATCTTTGCGATCTGTGCCGAAGTTCTTATTGTCTGCAGGCTCTTCATTTAGGGATAGCTGGTATTTAGCAGACCTAACAAACAAAATAATCACCCATGGCTGCTGTGAAACAGAAGAGGATGAGAACAAACTCCAAAAGAAAGAAATCAGTTTTTAATTATTGTCATTAATGCGTAAGAAGAGGTGAAGGACGCAAGTGTGTAAAAGTTCATTTTTAGGAGATAAGGAAGTTAAAAGCATGAAAAGGTTGTACTCGTTAGTTACACTATCACAGTACAAAATTCCCCAAGAGATTTAGTGACTATAGTAGCTTAAGTATTTTACTACACATTACTCAAAAGAAACAGTCCAAGTAAAATGTTGGGGCTCAGTCAGAACCACATTAAAGTAACTTTGTATGAGCATGTTACTTCATCTGAAGTTACTACTACACTCTGATCACTTTAGTAGTACAACTGTATCAAGAGAGGAGCATTGCCTTACATTAACAGTGACAAGCTCCTAATTTCCAGGTGTGTAAGTCTGTACAACTATGGCATACAGAAGTATGGTTAACCTCAAAATTTATGAAAAGATACGAGGAAGGTTTAAGTTCTTACTTCAGTAATGCCATAGCATTTCCTTGACATACTGGTCGAGGTCTACGCCTGAAGAAGTCATGAACACTTTTGGCCTCAGGCACATGATATGGGAGAGACACCGATGATTCTACCAGGGAGGGGAGATGAAAGAACATTTAAAACATCATGAAATGCATTTATTTGATATCACTGAAATTCAAAGAAGCTTTACAAGTATTTTGCAGTAGAGACATCTACTAGGCACAAACAGCACAGTTTAATCCAGCAAACACTGCTGTTTGGGAAGGGGTGCCAATAGCAACAGCCTTGAAAACCAAATATGCAACATGTCCATGGATTCATGAGCAAATTAACTGTGATGTTGGTAGCAGGATGGCAGGACCAGTTTTAATTTTACTGCATGCCTATCAAGCTCTAAATATTGCACTACCTTTATACAAGTTGACAGGTCCAAGTGTTTGCACAATTATATTTTTTCATTAGTTACAAAGACACCTTTTAACAGACCCTTGAATAAAAATAGGGTCCTTGCCCCCTTCAACCCTAAATAACTCATGGTAGGTGAAAGAAGGTTCTAACCTTTCAAGTAAATTCTTTTAATTTCTCCCCTGTTTTTAACAGTTTATACCCCTCTACATACAAAGTTTTACCTCTAATAAGTCGTTGGGTTTCACTATGCAGTTGTTTAATGGCTTCTTTACTCAACCTTGCAGCTTTCCGCTCCTTAAAGAAAGAAAAGCTTCTGAAGTCAGAAAACAAAATATGGGACTAAGTTTATTTTTCCCTTTCAAAGAGAAAGAAGCCAGGTAAAAAAAAAAAAAAGGAAGATTAAAACCAGCCAAGCAACAAACCTATTGGGCAGTGTGCATACAAAACACATTTGAGTCGCTACAACAATGGACAGCTTTTAAAAGAAGAATACTTCACCTTCCTTTTTGGCTCTTTTTCTACAGGTTCTTCATCATCAAATACATGTTTGTAGCCTTCATCCTCAAGAAACCGTTCTTTGTTCTACAGTGCATAAAAGGAGACCGATTTAGTTGTCTAGATACACAGGCACTACCAAAGGCAAACAAGTCAGAAGCAAAAAATAATTGAATCATCACTGGTCAGCTAAACCCAGCAAGTATTCTCATAAATCAAAACAAATCCCACATAACACTTATGGCAGATTTCCAAAGCTCCTGCTATAGCATTATCTTTATAACATTCCAGGACAGCATGTCTCAAAGGACAAAAAGCAAAGGACAATTCTCTCCTCTGTCATACCAGTAGAAGCCCACCATTGTCAAAAAGTTTTAGCACATGCTCAGGTACAAGACTAATAACCCATAATCTTGCATCACTACCAAATGTTACCTTGTATTTTTTCATTTTGTTTTTCACTGCTGCTCGTATTGATTCTATTGACTCTTCATCCTCATTTTCCTCTTCTAAGCCATTATCAAAGAGCTCCTTGTCATCAAGAAGACATCCACTGTCATTTAAAGGATACCTCTCACCACCATCTACATGCTTGACATAGGAATAAAATATTTACATAATTAATTTCAGAAGATCCCTTTCAGTTCTTTAACATTAATTTGACTCTCAAAAAGTCTTGATGAAAGAAGTTAGAAAAAGTACATGTTGTGTTTAATCTAGCATCTCGTGTGCCATGCAAGCCAGTCATATTCACTACTGGAGCAGCACTCCCTATGTGTATGGTAAGCAGGGAATTCCAATAATGACTGAAGACGAAAATGGCTCAGAGGATAAATTAACAGTTGAAATATGCATTTTATAAATAGCAACAACATGCAACCTCCCAACCAGATATTTATTCAGAGCAGAATTTCAGTTTGAAAGTAGTCCAAAACTTCCTCCAGGAACAGAGAAAGCTGAAACACCAATCAAAGCAGTTTATACACGGCACAAACCCACAAAGAACTCCAAGAATTTCTGCCTGGTTTAACATGCACTGACATTAAATTATCAAGTGCTAAGGCTTGCACTTTCTTTGTGGATGAAACTGTGGCGTTCCGTGGATACCACACCTGCTGTGGTAATGTGGACACAAGCAATACTGAAACACTGAAGCATAACCAAATGCAGTAATAAATCTAATTTCGTTGAAAAAATCTCTCAGATTTCCTGCCAAAATACACACCTCTGTGCTAGGCTGCTTCTCTTTTTTCAGCTTTTTAATGGACTCAGCTCTTCTCTCCTTCTCCTTTTGTCTTCTTGATTTTCCTACAGCAAGTTTTGCTGTCTCTTCTTCAAAATCCCCTTTATGTTGTTTATGTTTTTTGTACTTCTTCCCAGATTTTAGGGGTCTCTCCTCTTCCAACTCATTCTCAGACAAGCCAGACCTCCTGCTTGACTCAAGGCCTTCAGCCCGCGGTTGGTCACCAGTGTCACTGTCATCACTATCTAACAAACCCTGGCGAATACGACGGGGTTTCTTGTTCCTCTGGGCTCTAATGTTTTCTTTTTCGTCCTCATTTTCCTTGTCTTTGCTCGGAGTTCCATTCTGCACAGAAGAGCCACCATCCTCTCCATCTTCACTCTCACTGTCCTGAAGCACCTTCTTGCTTTTTCCCTTTTTACGTACAAAAATCTCTTCCTCTGAATCTGATAAAATATATTAAAAGAAATGATGCATGCTACAGGGAGGAAACTGCCATGTTAATTAACAACCAGTTCAACATAAAGTTACACATCAGTGAGCAAATTAGCTTGAACTCAAATTTTCACAATCCCCTTCTCCCTGTAGGGCAGAATATAATTGATCCAAATTGTTTATAGGTTTTTAACCTTTAAAAAAAGGGCAAAGCTGAAAACCCTTCACTGACAGTGACTCGCCTTAAAATGCTAGTAAATACTAGTAAAACCAACAGTCACTAGACAGGTTGAGCAAATAATAAGGGAAGTAAGCAATTAGGAGACCCACATCCCATTTACTATTTCTCTTTCTACACCTCAGAAAGTGTTTTCACAGATTCACAGATCACTGCCTACATTCTAAGCAACAAAAGAGGCATTTTGGGTTCTTAGAGGTTAAGCCACAATAGCATCCTGAAAAGGCATTTGTAAACGCATCATTGAAGGTAACAACTACCAGGCACAACTCATGGAAGTAGTACAGACCTCTGTCATCAGGAGATGCTGTTCCCTTGCTGAGGTGACCAGGAGAGGCTGTTTCACAGCTGCCCTGTCCACTGTCAGAGTCACTATCCAGGGGTTTCTGCAAGTCTGAATTCAAATCTTCTAATGGAAGCTACAAAGGAAAAAAAATGAGGTTTTCCTTACTTCATGTTATATAGCAATGCCTCCTGGCGCTGACCTTCATTCCAGAACCTTGGCTAACCCCTTACACACAGTTACATAGACACACATTACCATTATATTCTAAGAACTACTTGGTATTTATGGGAAGGGAGATGACACCATGTCAACTCATCAACACTTCACCAGCTTGCACACAGGAAAAGCAGAATCCACAAGCCAGCTGATCTGCACCGATCATTTAAAGCCATTACAGGGCAAGCTTCATCCTCTCGCACCTGCATTTCACCTGAACCAATGAAAAAGGGACCAGAAGGCACCTGCGGAGGCTCTTTAGAAAGGCTCCTCCACAAGGCGCCCAAGCCCGATGTGGCGGCTTCTTCTGCGCTAGAATGGCACCTCTCAAGCCCCGGGAAGGCCGACGGAGAGACACACACCCGGGGAGCGCGGACACCAACACCCGCGGGGTCCCGGACAGAGCCCGGCGTCGCCCAGCATGCACCGCGCCCGCCGGGAGAGGCCGAGCACGGCCCTCCCAGCACGCACCGCGGCCGGCAACGAGGAAGGGCGAGCGGCAGGGGATGCAGAGAAGCGCGGGCTGTAAAGAGAGCGGAGAGCCCGGTGAGGGTGCGCTGCCGCCCGGAGAAGAGAGACTGCGCTGCCGCCGCTGCCTCGCCCGCTGCCCTACCCAGCCCTCCGTGGCACCACCCTCAGCAGAACCCCAAAGCCGCAGGCACGCTATAAACTGCCGCAGCTGCTGCTACGATTACCACCACCATCACCAGCCGCCAGTTCGTGCAAGGCAAAGGAACTGAACTCACCTCAGTGGGAGCGGGAGCCGCCGCCATAGCCCCGGCCCGCTTCTGCCACACAACCGCGTACGAGCCCGCTTCGAGTCTTCGCGCCCTGCCACAACCCCGCCTATCCCTAAAGACAGCCAATAGCTGCCCCGCAAGCCCCACCCCTCGCCTTTTTATTGGGAGGTTTTACAGCGTAGCCCCACCCCCTCCGCCTGGCCCAATCACTGCTCGAGTTCCAGGCCGCCCGCGCACCATATAAGAGGGTCCTGCGGCGGGCTCGTCTTGCTGTCCGGAGGGAGCGGTTTCCCCGCTGTGGTGGCAGCGTTCGGCGGCGCCGCTCGAGAGTGACCTCGGCGTTAGGTCCGTTCATAGCTGTGTCTTTGGGCTCTGGGGGTCTACTGGGTGATAACGGCTACGTCCAGGCCTTTCGATGTGGCACTAAGTTGCATGTGTGCCTTGGGGGTCCATGGGCCTCCTCAGAGGTTAGGTTGTGTTCTAGAGCAAGGCTCTCCTGAGGGCAACCTGGCCCTGTTTCTAGAGCCAGTGTGAGGTAACACCAGTGTCTGATGCTGTGCCACCTCAGGAAGCCATGGGCCTGTTGCAGGCATCTCGCAGGTATGTGCTAGTGGGAGTGCAAAAGCCTTCCCTGGATAATTGAGGCTACTGAGTACAGATGAGACTGAGCAGAAAGAAATCTTACACCTGAACCTGTTTATCCATGTAAAGTGGTGCCACCATGTAACACCACCAAGCCTGTAGTATATAAGGCCTAAAAACCTCCAAAAGGGGAAAGGGTTGCAGGTCAGAACTCAACCTTGGTGCTCAAGAGGCTTCTCCAGAGCCATAGGAAGTCATGGAAAAACACAAAGCTGGTTTTGTGTAAGCAGCTCTGAAGTGTCACCTCTTCTTTCCCTCCCTAGACTGTGGAACTTCAAAGGGTGTATTGCAGCCCATTTCCTACCACTGACAACTGAAGGAAGCGCAATGAGGTGGGGTGAGTGTTAGGGATCTTGTTCTGAACTAGAGTTACGGATGTTTGGTGCTCTTTCATCATTACATTCACCATTTGTAGAGCATACTGCTACAGCAGTGTTTTTCTTTCAAGGCACACAGCAGCAATCTGCTGCCACTGAAGGCAAAGCCCAGAAAAAAAGTATGTGTAAGGCACAGCTTCGTGGGGGATAAGGAGCAGATGGACTGATCTACTACGCTACTTCATGTAGTGCCAACAAGGCTGAGAATGGAGGAAGTGAAAAAAGCAAATGTCTGTGAAACCCACTGCAAGCATCACAACAGTTCTGGTTTCCTGTAGCTACTATGTGAGCTACAGTAACTTAATAATCACTATTTTGTAATGGGGGCTCTACAAACCCACCATTAATCCATGGAACTAAGGTACTGTCTCTAACCTACTAGATAACAGAAAGAAACCCCTCAGTTTTAGCAACAAATGAAATTAACTGGTTTAAAATATGTATCCACTTTTGTGAATAAATAACCCTGAAGCTTTTAGAGTTGTACAAATGTAAACAAAACATATCTAAGCAATATTTAAGACCATCTGTCCTTTCTGTCTGCAGAGCACTGTGTTCCTTGCTATAGAAGCAGTAACTCTGCAGACCTTTGCTTCCTGATGCCCTTCTTTAACTGGTAATGAATGACGCAAAAAAGCTGATGATATTGTACTAGAAATACATGGATTTTGTGTCTTTCTAGGTAGTCTGCCATTAAAAATAAAACAAGCCTAGAAAACAGTTTATTGTACTTACTGAAAGCTGTAATCTCATTACTGTGTTAGGAATAGTTTTGAGAGTCAGGTGGCAAGGAAAAGGTGGCAAAAAGATTAGCTGCTGTTAGGTTATTTCTGATCCTGTGTTCTGTTACTACACCTGGTATACCAAGGCAGCCTCATGGAATAGGTAACTCTTGATAAATGTTTGGTATTAAGAAGGTTTAAACTAAATTCAATTTTTTAGTGCTAGATAAAGTATCATATTAACCAATTCATATCTTAAAAGCTAGTTTATGAATCTGTTTTTCAGTAAATAACATACTCCTTCCACAACTTGTAGCAGGTGAGATGTTTAGAAGCAAATCTGGACTAAGCCTGTCATAACTATTGTCTGTTGTAACCAAATTAGGTCTTATCACTGGAAAGATGGAGCTGTTTTCAATATGAGGGTGGATTAACATACAGAAATAAGGATCTGACTGTTTGGGCAATAACAATGCCTCATTATGTCCATAATATTTATCAAGTTCATTGCTTTGCTGACTTTTCTGAATTTATAATGCCTTAAGTATAGGTTTGAGTTGCCATACTCAGCATGTTACAGGACCAAGCCTTTGTATTGCAGATGTTGTGAAGCAGATTGTATCTTTAATTTTTTTAAGTACTATTTGCGTAGCACTACATATATGTATTCTATACAAATGCTGAGTGACAGCGTGAAAATGTTGCCAGATATCATGGGGTTTTGTTATTGGTCTCGTAAAACTGGTGTTTCCCTTAAGTATTCATCAATGGCTGTCAGGCAATGATGAGAATCTCAGATTTCATTTCATTTAAAATAGGCTTTTCAGATGTTTCAACTTGGGAAATATCAACCCCGCAGGTTAAAAAAGGCAAATAAAATGGACTGGGCATTTATTATTTATCAAATATTTTGACTTCTGACCTTCTTGTGAGTCAGCTGAGACTTGTTGGCTAAACAGAACCTGAGGGGGTATGCAAGGGAGCAGCTTGCTGAAGTAGCATAAGCTGCTTCAAAAGGCAGGAAATCTGTAACCCCTTTACTTATGGCCTGAAATGTTGGCTTTTTAGAAGGGCAGCATTTGCTGGTGGTGGTTGTAACCAGAGGGATCCACTTTGACAAGAGGGGGAGTGGACCCTGTGGGCATGGTGAGGGGTGACCTAGGGGCTGAGTGCCTTCCTGGCTGCTCCTGAGGGAGGGAAGATAGGATGGTTGAGTGAGTGGGTGGATGGATGGATGGATGGATAGACGTCCACTGATTGTTGTATCTGGGTGCAAGCTACGAGCAGCTCGGCACTCACCCACTGTTAACCCTCACAAGCCATCCTGTCCCTGCAGGATATCCCGGAGGTACCCATATCCCCACTGGTTCCCCTGTTTATTTCAGGTGTTTTCGGTCTCATTAGGGCATCAGCTGTTACGAGATCTTAATTCAGGGTGTAATTAATTAACCTGGGCGAGTTCCGCATGTTGGGGGACAGGTGGAGGCCGGAGCAGCGTGGCTCCGGCGTGGAAGGCACCCGTGGAGCTGCCGTCTCGGGGTGCACCGGGTTTTGTGTCGCTGTTGGGGTAATTCCGAACCGTGCGAGCAGACGGCAGCCCCGATGCGGGGGTCGAATAAAGCAGGGGAGCCCGGGGAGCCCGGGGGCACCGGGGCCGCGGCCCCCACGAGGGGAGGGGCACCGCCGTCACCTGTTGCGTTAAACGGGTGCGGGCGGCGTGCGCGCTCCCGCCGGCAGGGGGCGGCGCGCGTGCGCGAGCCGGCGGTGCGAGAGCGGCGTGGAGGGGCCTGCTCTTCCTCCTCCTCCTCCTCCTCTTCGGGCGCGCGCGGGGGGAAGGCGGCGCGTGCCGGCGGGAGCGCGCTCGGGCTCGGTGGCGGCGGCGGCGGCGGCGCAGCGGGGGGATTGTTTGCGCCGCCGCTTGGGAACCTCTCCCTGCCGCGCTCCCCCCTTCCTCATCATCACCTTCCTCCTCCGCCGCCTCGCCGTGCCCCGCCGTCGCTGTCGCCCCCGTTTCCGTGTCGGGCACCCACCCCGCAGCCAATATTCCGGAGATCAAGCGCTACGCGGCAACGGCGGCGGGGCCGGCGGTGGGGCCCGCGGCGGTTGTCGGGGCCGGGGGTGACCGCAGCGAGGCCACCACCGCCGCCATGGAAGCGTTGGGACCCGGTGAGAGCCGCGGGAGCGCGGAGGGGGCTGCATGGGGGCCCGGCCGGTCGAGGCCTGGCGGGTCGCGGTCAGCGCCGGCCCTGTCAGGTGTGGGCCCGGCGCCGCGGTGCTGCCGGGCCCTGCGGGCCGTGTCAGCGGCGGGGAAGGAGACCGCGGGCTTGGCAGCCCGCGCCATCCGCGCGTGGTAGCCGCTGGGCCGGGCCGGGTGCCGCCGCGGCCTGGGGCGGGCGGGTCCGGTTGGTGCCGCAGGCCGGGCCCCGGGGCCGCCGGTGAGCCTGCAGCAGGCCGCCGGCAGCGCGCTGACAAGCGAGCGGGATTGGAAGCGTCTCGGCAGCCTTGACAAGGAGCCGCAGCAGGTCGCGAAACTTTGCGAGGGGATGTGCGTGTGCCCTTAGAGCTCCCGCTGCTGCCGTGGGAGGTGCTGCCTGGCGTTCGGTACCCGGGCCCCGAAGGGAACGGGACGTGGCCTCGGGGCTCCGGCCTGAGTGCGGGACAGCGGCAGCGGGACCGGGGCTCTGCGTGTTCACAGCAGCGCGCTCCCCGCACACCAGCCCTGGGAGTCGTGCTGTAATCAGCTCTGGTTTTCACACTGAGCCATTATCCGGAGTTCAAAGCGATACTTTCTGAAAATACAGACGTTATTTTTTAATGTTTTAACAAACTTTGGTTAAATATTGGTGGTATTTTGCACATGGCACTTCCTAACTGTGTCTTACTCCGTGATCATTATTCTACCAAATATGTGCAAGTGGTATTCCTTGACCTAAGTGTTCATCAAGTTCCCACTGAGTATAATCACCGTAACGATAATTGTGGTGCAGTGGGAAATGTTTATTGACACAAAGGTGCTATTCCAGAAGAATCCAGATTTTAAGACAGCGGAGGGCTGACTGGTAAGGTCTGCTGTCTGTGGATGGTGCAGCCTGGCCTCTGCCTTCCAACTGTAGAAGCATATCCTCTTTTAGTTCTGTACAGCTGCTTCCTGTCTGAAGTGACTTGGCTGGAGGTTCCTAGTACATAACTGCCACAGAGTGTAAGAAATCAAAAGCATGTAACTGACCCTAGTCAGGCTGATCTGGTAAAAATCCTGATAAAATAAGTGTGACTTGCAGGACAGCCTGGGAAAACAGGGTTTTAGCTTATTCTCTGGAATTCTTTGAGAAATACCTTTGAAAAGGAGAAGATGTAAGTTTTATCTGCTGTAATCAAAACTGGTCGAGGTCAGCTTTGCCCTGCCTGTTTACACAGTTTGTCAATACTGGGGGAGGAAAATGGGTAAATATAGTTGTCATTTAATCTCTTGCAAGAGGTCAGTGCCTGCACTTACTTCAGACTAATTAGCACAGGATTAATGGATCATCTCTCTAGTATCCAAACAAGCACAGCCAACTCTGATTGCCCTTGATGATTCACGCTTGTCAAGGTAGCTGTAGTTTGGTTCCCTGCTAACTGCACCTCACACCCGGTTTATCTGTGCGTGGCGAGCTCCTCGTGGAGGCATCACAGCTTGGCAGGCAGGAGCTGCGGCGCCAGTGATGTGTTGTGTGGGATGCCGGTGGCCCCAGCAGCCACCCTGCTACTGCAGTGTTGGGGAGCTGACGTGTGGAGTGGGCTGCAGCTGCTGACGTGCTCTCGGTATTGCTTCTGCTTAGAAATGTGCCAGGGTTAGTGTCCTCACAGCGGTAATTCTAACTGGTGAAGTGTCAGGCATTGGGTGGCTCAAACACCTGATGAAGGCTCCTTGGAGTTGGTCCTGGGTTTAGTTTATGACTGTACTAAAGTAGCGTTCCCAAACCTGAGTTTCATCCTCTTGTCAGGTTAATCTGCCTCTGCTCCCTTCTGGTGTAACCTGTGAGCCTTTGACTTCAGTGGATACTGGCAGGTTATGATACTGAATTTACCCGAAGTTTTATGATGGGTTTCCTGTTGCATTCTTGTATTGTAAAACTTGTTTCCCCTCTCCTTTGCTACTCTACAATAGAGAGAAGAAACTTGGATCACACTGAGCACTGGCAGAGAGAGAGAAAACCCATGAAAATACACTAATTCAATTTGCTTCATGTGCAGTGTCAACTGAGGCTGTGATTAAAAAAGTCTGTTTAATCTTGTTAACATGGTATCTCAGATCTTAACACTTTGAGGAAGTTAACTAAAGACTGAACTAGGGACTAGCTTGTGTGTGAGCACTTTCTCAAGCCTCTAATAATTGCCTCCTTAGAACTGCTCTTGAAGCTCTTACCTTTGTCCAAATAAATTATCTCCTCGAATCTGTTAGGAGCCTTCGTGCTTTCTCCCTTACTCTTCAGAAGA
This sequence comes from Psittacus erithacus, assembly GCA_009867235.2. Classification (NCBI taxonomy): domain Eukaryota; kingdom Metazoa; phylum Chordata; class Aves; order Psittaciformes; family Psittacidae; genus Psittacus; species Psittacus erithacus. The sequence continues at coordinate 33,831 of WYDI02042490.1, forward strand.
AAGCCTAAACCTTTCCTCACTCCTTTCTTTGTGCTGGAATTTTAAATTGGCTGAAAGTGTGCTGTAGGGGAAAAGAATTTCACTGTTAACAAAAGTGATGGGTGCATGATGTAAAGGAAACGACATAAACTCTTTGCTTATATCCTATACAGAAATCTGTTTTTCATTTAGTTTAGAATAAAAATATCCCTTACCAGATTCCAGATAATACCAATTTTCAGATAAAAGTTGGGGATATATGTCCTAAGTATGCCAAGAGTGACAATCATTAACAGCTGAACTCTAAGCCTGTAGTGAAAGCATCACCAAAATGTGCTTTTTGTGGCTGTTCCTAGTTCTAGAAATGGTGGTAGGAATATATTTATCTTTACATTACATAAAAATACATCATATGTAAGTGTTTGCATTCCACCCCAGGACTCTGTGAAGTTCATAACCACAGTCACGAATAAATGTCACAGAAATTTCGAGAGTGGGTTATGGCACTAACCTAGACCATGCTTTAGGGAACATCTTTTTTTACCTGGAAGTTCCGAGTGGCTGGAAGGCTGAGCCACTTGGAACACTTCCATTTGCAACCTCAGAAAGCTATTTAAGGTTTCTTTCTGCCCTGTCAGAAAGTCAGCTAAAGAACACCTGAAAGGATACTGCACTGGAGGATCGAGTATGTCTCATACATATTTATTTGACTTCCCCAGGGCCCCCAACAAGCCTTTTCCAGCCACCCCGTCGCCCAGGCCTGGGAACTGTCGGGAAACCCATCCGCCTCCTGGCCAACCATTTCCAGGTTCAGATCCCCAAGATTGATGTTTATCACTATGATGTAGATATCAAACCAGAAAAGCGCCCTCGAAGAGTGAACAGGTACGAAGTTTTTTAATGAAAAACCAAACTACACAATGTATGTGCCTCAGTTTAAGAAAACTGCGTCCTAGAAATCCTTCATCTGCTGAAGGCCAGTTTATGTTTGTGCTATGATTAGCAGTTGCTTTTCAGTGAGCTATAATGTGCTGTTCTCCTTATTTTCATGAAGATGTTTTGCAATTGGCCTGTAATCTGGAAAGCTCTAGGAAATGTGCTGAGTGTTGAACTACAGCTGGTTTTATTTTACAGTCTACAAATGAATGTCCCTGGTACTTGTTCCACAGGCTGTTATACAAATGTGTTAGCAGCTGAGGGGAGGGACTTCAGCTGCAGGTTGACATTTTAGAGTCCACACACACTCTTGTCAGTAGAATTGATGCACAGAGCTAACCTCATGGTAGATGCTTGTATTTGTGCCTGTGTTTGAACAGCTCTCCAGATTCCAGTGCCGGTTTTGACTGTATCTCGGCTGATGGTACAGATACCTGCCTTGTGTGTAGGCACCTCTATGTTGAAATTTAGGTGTTTTCATCTGGAGGTGACTTTTAAAGCTCTTGGTGTTCATGTGTGGTGCATTGTTCTTTCTCATACGTTGCTCACTTAAGTTATGAAAAAGGGATTTAAAACTACATAAGACTGTTGCTGGACTCCGCTCTTGAACCTAACTTGATAAATCCCTCTGTAGAGAGGTGGTGGATACTATGGTGAGACACTTCAAGATGCAGATATTTGGTGATCGGCAGCCTGGATACGATGGGAAACGGAACATGTACACAGCACACCCCTTACCTATTGGCCGGGATAGAGTAAGTGTTTCTGTGAGCAGTTTTAAGTTCCTGTGTCATTTGGCAAGTGCTCTTCTATTGACATAAACCCAAAATGCTGTCACACATATTAGTATACACTTGGAAGGGTCAGGCAGCGCCAGTTGGGGATCTCTAGGAACATGTGTGTGTGCTACTGAAGTTTGTTGTCTTCAGGTTTCTAATTGGCAGCTCTTCAGCTGGGGAATTTGTCTGTGATAGCATGAACTAATACGTTGTGCTCCTTCAGCTGCAAGGAGATTTCAGTTTTTTTCCCACCCTGATAGAAACTTCCCTTTTCTCTGCTTTAACCCTTGTTCTGTTGCTAAATGATAAAGGAGTCGTAGATGACAAATACGCTGGTTTGGTTTGCCTGCACTGCTGAGATATGTGTTCCTGTTCCATAAGAGCAACTACATCAGCTACACTGGCCCTGCAGGCTCTGGGCCTTGCTTGCTGGCACCCTGTTTCTAACAGATTGCAACCTGTATTAACCAGTCCTGATACAAAACTTAACCCCTATCCTAGGAATACACAGGGTGAGTTCATGTTTACCCTTTGGTCTAACAGCATGTGAGAGTAATCTCAAGCCTTGTGCTAGAACTGAGATTTGTGTTTCCCAGTGAGTCTTCTTTTTTGACCAAAAGATTTTCTTGCCTTCCATTTGGTTCAGAAGGCATCTTTGCTATTAGTTGGCTGACTTAAAATACAGTGACTCACAGTTCTCCAGAGCCTTGATGTCACCATGCTAATTGCTGCTTCAAATTTACATTTAAAGATACCTCAGTGCAGTTTCTCAGATGAATAAATTACAAGCTTTCAAAATCCTAAGGATTTGTAATGTTTTAAAGAGAAGAAACTAATCATCAAAAATGTAGGTTCAAAGGATACTTAGGAGAAAAACCTAACACTGCTTAGTGTTGGGGTAGTCTGCAATCCATAACAAAAGCTTGGGCTTAATTCTGCTCTGTCAGGTGGATATGGAGGTGACGCTTCCAGGAGAGGGGAAGGACCAGACATTTAAAGTATCCGTTCAGTGGGTGTCAGTCGTCAGCCTTCAGTTGCTGCTGGAGGCTCTGGCAGGGCACTTGAATGAAGTTCCAGAAGATTCTGTACAGGCACTTGACGTAATCACACGGCACCTTCCCTCCATGAGGTGGGTACCTCTGGTGCTTCCTGACTCGCTTCATCCTCTGTCTTAACATCTGTATTAGCTATTACTTGCTGCTCTTCTGCTGCTATTAGACTCTTACAGTAGGAGGGATGAGGGATGCAGTTCTGTAATTCAATGCCTACTTTACAAATTTGCCCTAGAATAGGGAAATCTGATCTGAACTCAGACTTGTACCTGCTGGTCATGTTTCTAACAGGAATAGCCTTTCCAGCTGCACTGGCGGTAGACACTCTGTGTGCTTGCCGTAAGTCAGCTCTAACAGTTCTAACGTACTGTAGGACTGTGCTTTAAACACTATAGTCATGAATATAAAAATGTGTATTGGAAAGAAATGATCAAAGTGTTCATTTTCTTACCTTTTTCAGGTACACTCCTGTGGGTCGCTCCTTTTTCTCCCCTCCTGAAGGTTATTACCACCCTCTGGGTGGTGGCAGGGAGGTCTGGTTTGGTTTCCACCAGTCAGTCAGGCCTGCCATGTGGAACATGATGCTCAACATTGATGGTATGTGGGAAATTCTGTCTCACTAATGTGACAGAGCTCTTTCTGCTTCTAAAGTAAATGTCCTCTTCTTTTTATCTTAGTGTCAGCAACTGCTTTCTATCGTGCTCAGCCTATCATTGAGTTCATGTGCGAGGTCTTGGACATTCAGAACATCAATGAGCAATCCAAGCCTCTTACAGACTCCCAGCGTGTCAAGTTTACCAAAGAAATCAGAGGTAAAAGCTTTGTCCTAAAGCTGCTGCAACAAAATGCTGTAAACGTGCTCATGTTGTGATGATGAAAATCGGCAAGGCATTTGGGAAGCTGGCCTATTCCTTTATGCCTTCGTCTTTCTCAAAGGTGACTCATATGCCTGAATTATAGAACTTTTGCATTGGGCTTTCAGGTCTGAAAGTAGAGGTTACCCACTGTGGCCAGATGAAGAGAAAATACCGGGTTTGCAATGTTACTCGGCGACCAGCTAGTCATCAGACGTACGTACACAAGCGTTTTCTGTCCATTTCTAAGCTCTGGAACCTATTAGGTGTAGGGGGTATATTGTTTATGCAAGAATGAGTTGATTCTGGAGGTGAAGCAGCTGTGTGGCTTGACAAGAATGTTTAGTTTTAATGGAGTGGAAGACCAGTGTGGGGTTAGACCACTGCTTCATTTCTTTTAGCAAAGGGCAATTCAAGCTGTGTCCTGGCTTTTAGATTTTAAAGGCTATAATTTTTAAAATAGCTATGAAAAAATTCAGTCTATAGAAATATACAATAGAAATAATAGAGAAATCTTTTCATAAAGAAGTGAGCAAGTAGCTAAGGAAAGGAAACCTTTGCAGCATTTCTAGTCTGGAATGCATTTTCCATACCATTTTTTTCTTTAAAAAAAATAAATCTGGAAAAGTCTAACCAGAACAAATATCCTTTGTAGGTTTCCTCTGCAGCTGGAAAATGGGCAGGCTATGGAGTGCACAGTAGCTCAGTATTTTAAGCAGAAGTACAGTCTGCAGCTGAAATATCCTCACCTTCCCTGTCTCCAAGTAGGGCAGGAACAGAAACACACATACTTACCACTTGAGGTGAGAATCTTTCCCTTGCACTATGGTGTATCCTCTGTATCCTCTGCCAAACAGCATTGTGCCACCTCTTGCTGTCCCTGTGTAGGTGTGTAACATAGTAGCAGGCCAGAGATGTATAAAGAAGCTAACGGACAATCAGACATCAACTATGATAAAAGCAACTGCAAGATCTGCACCAGACCGCCAGGAAGAGATCAGCAGACTAGTAAGTGTCTTTGCCAGCTGAACAGTCTGTGTTTGTCACTTCTTACAGCCCCTCAAAAGCATTGTAGGATGTGTAAGGATAAGCAGAATGACCAAGAGCTGCAGAAGTTAAAAAGTCAGACTTCTTTAAAACAAAGCCTTTTAAATGGAAAGCCTGTTCATGGCCACCTGAAGCATTTCCTGTCATTCCATGAATGCTTTTCTTGTCACCAGGTGAAAAGTAACAGTATGGTTGGTGGACCCGATCCCTACCTGAAGGAGTTTGGTATTGTTGTCCACAATGAAATGACAGAGCTGACAGGCAGAGTTTTGCCAGCACCAATGCTGCAATATGGAGGCAGGGTGAGTTATTTAAGTGTTTTGTGTATCTTCTCATAAGGCTTCCTTTGTTTGGCTGGAGTTGAAACAAAGCAGCGTTTTATTTTCATTTTTAATTTGCCTTTGTTTTTTTACCTAGAACAAGACTGTGGCCACACCAAACCAAGGTGTGTGGGACATGAGAGGGAAGCAGTTCTATGCTGGCATTGAGATTAAAGTTTGGGCTGTTGCCTGTTTTGCTCCTCAAAAACAATGCAGGGAAGACTTACTAAAGTAAGTGTTTTCATATTCATTCGGGGTTTATTTTCCTCATGTTTCTGAAAGGTGATATGTAGTCTAAGTTGGTTTTAATGCATCTAATAGTAAAAGGAGGAAAAGACAGTTCTGCAGTGTCTTAAATATTTACAGCTTGGGAGGAGACTACAACAAAGTTCATAACCTAATTGGCAGCTAGGAAAAGCATTAATTCTCTTACCACTGAGGCTGTGTTTCCTGCTCTCGTGGCTGCATTCCACTTGTATTCTGTTGTTCTTACAAATAACTGATGATAATCTTTCATTCTAAAACCTGAACTATTTTTTTCCTTAACCTTTACTGCCTCCCAGGCAACATACACCTCATTTTTTAACCCTGTCCTTCAAATTACAGAATCCTAAAGACAGAGTTTGTTTGAACCACTGAAATGTTTGGCAAAAATCAGTTCTCATGGTGCTGAGGCGCTGGCACAGGGTGCCCAGAGAAGCTGTGGCTGCCCCATCCCTGGCAGGTTGGACACAGGGGCTTGGAGCAAGCTGCTCTAGTGGAGGGTGTCCCTGCCCGTGGCAGGGGTTGGAACTGGATGAGTTGATGAGCTTTTAAGGTCCCTTCCAATCCAAACCAGTTTGATTCTGTGGTTGCAGTAATGTTCCAGTATGTTTGGTGGATGAGTAAAAATTGACCAAAGCATCAGTATTAGTTTGGGAATCTGCCTAAAAATGTTCAACTCAAATGTATGTTTGTTTCTGTCAGACTTGTAAAATTACAGAAACAGAGGCTTATGGAGCTTCCTCAGTCAGGATTAGGATCATATTCGTGAGTTCCTTATAGTGATAGAAGTGCTAGAAAATAACTGCTGTAGTGTCAAATTGGCAATGCTGTGAAACAGCTGAAATAGCTCAGATCTCGTTGATAAAACCAATGGCAAAAGATCAGGACAAATCTGTTTGTATTTCCTTTACAGGAGTTTCACAGACCAGCTGCGCAAGATCTCCAAGGACGCAGGGATGCCCATCCAAGGCCAGCCCTGCTTCTGCAAATACGCCCAGGGTGCAGACAGTGTGGAGCCCATGTTTAAACACTTAAAACTGACTTATGTTGGTCTGCAGTTGATCGTGGTGATTCTACCTGGAAAGACACCTGTGTATGGTATGGAGAAGAGGCTGTAAAGGGTTAATTAGTAGCATAGGGAGTGGGCATCTCTCTGTGCACTTCGGGAGGAGGAAGGAGACAGGGCAGGCAGCATGTTCTGTTTAAAAAGGGGTTTTGGAGATGGGTTGGTTAGGCCTGACCAGAGCATTTTCGTGTTACCAAAGAGTGAACTGAACCTTTGTCAGTGAACTTTTAAGGATCTAAATTACAGTACCATTTAAATAAGAGAAAGCAGATGAAAATACTGACTCCCGAGGTGGAACCACTGATTTCTTTTTCTGTCACAGCTGAAGTGAAGCGGGTTGGTGACACTCTTCTAGGAATGGCCACGCAGTGTGTTCAGGTAAAGAATGTGGTAAAAACCTCACCACAAACGCTGTCCAACCTGTGTCTGAAGATAAATGCAAAGCTTGGAGGAATCAACAATGTGCTGGTACCTCATCAAAGGTGAGATTAAATCTCAAGTTCTCCTTGAAGTCTGGATTGTCAAGCAAAATGGTGTCATTTTGTTTATGCTAAAATGATACCCTTCAAAATATTACATGCTTTAGAAATACCCACAGTCTGAAGTGGACAGAGAAGGATGCCTCTGTATTTAGAGGCTGCCTAATAAGCCCTGTGCCAAGGATCATCTCTAGTGTTAAAGCCATCCCTCAGTGTGTGTAAAAACAAGCTCACAAAGGCTTTTTTCCCATGTCTCTCTTTCCTGCCTTTGGGTTTACTCAGTCTACATTTTCCTCCTGCCACCTCCTTAGGAATAGATTTCCTTTCAAATTGAGATTAAGAAGAGTGAGGAGGAGTCACTTGTGATCAGTGCATGTAACTTGGTTTGCTTTTGGTTGTTTTCACTTGCTGTTCTCTCTGGACTGAAATTGGTTGAGGCAGAGGACTTTGTCCTTGAAGATTCTGACAGGGTGTTAGTTCTGTTGAATGATTTGGGTATACCTTCCTTGGTTGTAATGTTTGTTGTAGTTCCTCACCCCCCCTCTTTTTTGTATTACTATTTAATGAACCTTACTCATATTTAAACAGGCCCTCGGTGTTCCAGCAGCCAGTGATCTTTTTGGGAGCAGATGTCACTCACCCTCCTGCTGGGGATGGGAAGAAGCCTTCCATAGCTGCGGTGGTGGGCAGCATGGACGGGCACCCCAGCCGCTACTGTGCCACAGTGCGCGTGCAGACCTCTCGCCAGGAGACCTCCCAGGAGCTGCTTTACAGTCAGGAGGTGATCCAGGACCTCACTAACATGGTGCGAGAACTCTTGATCCAGTTCTACAAATCCACTCGTTTCAAGCCCACAAGGATCATTTACTACAGAGGGGGAGTATCAGAAGGACAGATGAAGCAGGTATTGTCTAATGATTTCTTGTTGCTTGTGAAAAGGGATTGGCCCTTGAAAATATATATATTGATGTGGACTGCATTCATTACAGGGATAATGAACAGTTTCACTGAGTTTTCCTGGGCAAGCACAACGTACAGTTATCCTGTCTGATCATATTCCTTGCAACGTGGCGTTTGAACACACACGCACGCACACACACACACAAAAGAAGGAAAATAGTAATACATGTACTGAATTCAGCACCTAATAGTGAAATCTTCTACTTTTAGGTAGCTTGGCCAGAACTGATAGCAATCCGGAAGGCCTGTATTAGTTTGGAAGAAGATTACAGACCAGGAATAACCTACATTGTTGTGCAGAAAAGGCATCACACGAGACTATTCTGTGCTGACAAAACTGAAAGGGCAAGTAATGTTGACTACATAAGAAAGAGGTGATGGCAACAGGAAAGTAAGATTGTTTGCTTAAGTGGGGTGGTATCCATCTTGCCCACTAAAATGGAATTATCGGTACGAGCAGTCGCAGTTTGGTGTGGTAACAGGATTTCTCTGCCAAAATAACGAGTTCCTCCCCTTTTCTATTGCTCTAGACCAAGTGGTCAGGGTGGAACAGCTTGTTCCCAGCTCCTTTTGGAGTAGGTGTACTCTATATCCCTGTATTTGTGTACCTGGAGCTGCAGCCGGGGTTTTTATAGTCTGGGATTCCTGAGTGTAAACTGAACTTGTTGGTCAGTTTGGTGCCTGTTCTGTCTCCTGATGTGTGTAAGATTTGCCTATGGCACAAATCCACAAGCCAACGGAGGAAACCTTTTTAAGGGGAGAGTTCTTGATCTTTTCAAAAATTCAGAGCCCTGGGGTGTGAGTGCAAATAAGGGTATGAAATGAATTTCTTTCAGAAACCCTGCATTTTCAGATCCTGAACTACTTGTGTAGGCTTTATCCCACTCTGCAATTTTAATGGTACTGCCAAGTGTTTTATTTTCCTCTGATGACACACCAGCTGGATTTGGTGACGTTTCCAAAAATGAACTCACTGAGAACATTTTCATCCCTCCTATGTAAATGACCTTAATACTTTTCCACCTTTTTAAGCAGTAAATTCTCAAACAGCTTTAAGTAGAGCCTACCTTAGGAGGTATTTTTGGGCCACTTCCAAAAAACCCCATGGGCTAATAATAAACTTTCCTCAATAGGTGGGTAAGAGCGGCAACGTTCCAGCAGGCACTACTGTGGACAGCACGATCACACATCCTTCTGAATTTGACTTTTACCTCTGTAGCCATGCAGGAATTCAGGTAATGTCAGCTCTGCTGTGCTCAGGCTATAGGACTAAGTCCTTATAGTTGTCCCCATGAGTAATGTCACTTCTATTTATAGCTTGGCAGCTTTACAGTCGTGTGTGTTCGGTGCCCGTTTGGCACTTGCTCTTCAGTGCACTGACAGAAGGTCCAGTCTTCAGGTACGACCTCTGGTTTTGTTGATGCTCTCCAGCTGACTGCTCGTCTGTTCTCCACAGGGAACCAGCCGCCCTTCTCACTACCAGGTCCTGTGGGATGACAACTGCTTTACCGCAGATGAGCTGCAGCTGCTGACATATCAGCTGTGTCACACGTATGTCCGGTGTACGCGATCCGTCTCTATCCCAGCTCCTGCGTACTATGCCAGGCTGGTAGCATTTAGAGCCAGATACCATCTTGTGGACAAGGATCATGACAGGTAAGGAACTTTGCCTCATCATCTTGGTAGCCAGATAGCTGGAATTACATCCTGCTTTGACTGGTTGTTCATGGTTATCTGTATGTGCCTGCATTTCCACAGTGCTGAAGGCAGCCATGTGTCAGGACAGAGCAATGGCCGTGATCCTCAGGCTCTGGCAAAAGCAGTGCAGATCCACCATGACACTCAGCATACGATGTATTTTGCTTGAGAGCATCTGGGAAGATGAGGCAAAACCAACAACCCGTGCAGTCCTGAAATGTTTTGAATGCCTACTGCTATAGCTGGGGCCCAGTTGATTTCAGGCTGCCCACTACCAGCAGCTCTGACCAGTCGCACTGAATCTGTACTTCACAGCAATGTCTGATGCACCAACGTAATTGAGCCATTTGTTTCATTGTTTTCTGTAATAGAAATTCATAGACTTGTCTTTTCTGATGCATTGGACTGAATTTTTACCTCAAAGTGTAAAAGGCCGATCATCCTGAAATTTTTAAAGGATTTGGCACGAAGGGTTTCTATTGAATATTTTGCTAGCTATCATTTTTGAGTTCTCATCCCATGAGCTTAACATGACGACTTGATTCCCCGTCTTCACGCCCTGCTTAGTGAGTATGCATATTGATGGCAAAATGTTTTTCTCCAGTTCAATGTAATTGTTCTATTGTGTGGGGCCATAGATTTTTTAATGGAGATTTTAGACTTCACTACTGTAAATGCCTTTTATGGAGCGTAACTTTCACAGGTATTGCAGTTTTTTGTCAGTTTTACTAAGTATCTTTTTAATCTCTGCAGACTTCGGCTGCGAAGCAATTGCACTATACTGCGAGTTCGACTAGGTGGTTCTTGTTCTGTGAATGTGTAATATAAACAGATAGTGATGCCTGTCAGTAGATTTTAATTCTAATGGTTATAAATAATACTGCCATGGTATCGTAACAAGTACTGAACCATCATTTCCCCCTTCTAAAAACGATTAAAAAAAAGAAAAAAAGGCAAAAAAAAATTAGCTTTTAGGTATTTTGCAAACTTTTACAAAAGTGCCCACTTGATGCTGCTGTGTGGTTTGATAAATCTAAGGGATTTTAAAACTTTTTTCTCATAGAAGGTTTAACTTTGGCAATAAATCTTTGTTTTTTAAGCCCCCCCAACAGTGTAATTTTCTAGCTGAGGATTGTGCATGAGTCGAACCAACATTCTCGTGTCGTTTTTCTGAACACACAATTTGGCAGTTTCTGAAACGAATTGGGAAAGACGCATTTCCATGCTTTTTTTAAGACTTATTTTTAACTGTTTTATATTCACTGTTGGTGTCCTGTCTACAGCATTTTTTATAAGCTTGGAAACTGGCTGTTACATGTAGGAAAGGCTTGCCAGTCTGTACAGTCTACATGTATCGTGTGACGGGCAACCTAAGGACTTGTACCAGCATTTTAAACTCTTTGGTTTTCTCTTCCCCTGGGAATCTAGGTTGCACACACAACTGCATCCAACAGCATGTTTAACCAACGTAACTCTCATCTACTGATTCTGTCCCAGCCTAGAAGTTAGGGTTTTGTTTAATCTGCTTGGCTTTGTTTCAGCTGCGGTGTAGAATAAAGAACAGGGGCTCGGTTTCACCGAATACTCTCAGAATCCGTGAACATGGTGCGTTAAAACTAGATCCCCCTTAGTGTTAACCTGAGTTAGTGCAGATTAAAACCTTGTTCCTAAACTGAGGAGAGCCGACACCACTACTTCAGTAACAGGAGTTGGAATCCAACGATTGCACTGTGGGCTCTGATGCTCATGTGGGGTTTGCTGCTATGTTGTCTGCTGTTCCAAAGCATAGGAACCAGCCCCCTCAAAATTTCAGCAATATGAAATGCTGTTTCCTTCAATCTTTAAGCTTGTAAATAAATGAAAGTTTACATTTCTAAACCCTGGGGGTTATTTTCAGTTGTACCAGAGTACACTGAACTTAGTCTTCAAACAGTTTTATAACCACCTTTCAAGTAAGACGTCTCATTAAATTAAGTTTAAACTTTTATTCCTTTCTGTTGAAAATGGGACTGAAGCGAACTGTGCTCCTGGCGCGTGCTGAGGATGGGTTTAGAGCGAAAGGAAAAAAGATTCTTTTTAAGTTTTTTTAATTATTTTTTTTAAAGAATACCTCACTTGTGTAATAAAATCAGGACATGTGGGTGGGAGACTTGACCGCTGCTTCAGCTGGATGGCTGCTTTTCTCAGTGCTCGTTCAGGGAGAACATAAAAAAAACCCCTTTTCAGAATGAACTCTGACTGACCCAACACAAACCAGAGAATTTTGGCACCTTGAAAAGAAACTGAGCACCCTTTTTAGGTGAGAAGATCAAAGATCGCTATTTTGAGTTTGTGCACTAGGCAAGAATGTGACTGGTTTAATCGAGGGTGTGTAAGGAAGACTTAGCTTTTAGTTGTCCAGTGCCAAGCACTCCTAGTTCGGATTGAGTGAAGCAAGAGCCTCTCCTTTGTTTGCCTGGGACCGGACTCGGTATTTAACCTCAGACTAGGCGGGTTGTTAGACCTCGCCTTGGGAGGAGAGTCAGGACTGTAGCGTGGTTGTAGCGGTAAGACCAACGTTCGGCAGTTCCTGCACAGGTCTGAGGCCACGTCTGGAGGTTGGGCTTGACATCTGGATTAGCCCCTTGGGCCTGACTGAATCGTTATGCATGTGTCAATCAATGGGAAGATGTGCATTCTGTAGATGTAGTTCTTAGGGTGTTTTGGGTTTGTTTTTTTGTTATTTTTTTTTTAAACAAATAAAGCCTGTTGGGCACTGTTTAGCTCTGTGGTGTGAAAGAGTTTAAATGTAGCAAAGTTTAAGGAGTTGGGGAAGGGGGTGGTTGGTGTTTAAAAACACAAAAGGGGGGCGGAAATCCCATTTTCAAACCAGTTCTGCTTGCTTTGTGAACAGCTGAGTTCTGAACAAGCGCTGGTGATCGTTTTGAAGGGCCTGGTGCTTTATCTGTGCTCTAAGCACCGCAGTCGGGCGCAGTGGCTGCATCCGAAGGGCATTGGAGGTGGCTGCTCACAGCACAGCTCTCGTCCCAGGTCAAACCCCACCAGCAGCTCTATTCTGTGCATTGGGGACCTTGTTCAGATCCAGTGTTTAACACAACCCACCCCCCAAACTCCCTTTGTGGATGTGCTGTAGGAGTTTTCTTGCTCAATAGCAAGGGAGTCACTCTGCTTTCATTTTCGGAAGGCAGGGTTTGGAGGGCATTGTATCAATCCTGTTCCGACTACAAGGCTTTTTCCTTGTGCACCGGAGGAAAGGCCTTGTAATATCACAGATTTTCTTATACCTTGCTATTGACATTTTCATATTTCTATGTCTAGAGCTGAAACTTCAATGTAAGATGTTTGCATTTGTTCCTTTTGACTTACGATGTAATTCTTTTTGTTTCTATATTGTTGGACTTGTAACGTTTAAAATTGTATTTTATTAAATGGGGACTGGATGTATGTCTATAGCAATACGAGGTACTCTTTCTAAACTGTTCTGGGTGGGTGACAGCCCCACGTTGCGCTAAGATGCTGGTCGTGTACAACTTGCAATGTATTTTTTTTTTTAGCCTGCAGGGATATTTTGTGTTCATGTGTCCAAAAAAAAGAATAATAATAATAAAAAAAAAAGGCATTCTTGTGCCAAATGTTGTTTTTCCTTGTTGATGTCTAATAAATGCAATGTACAGAGTGAGCAACTGCTACTGCTGCCTGTAAACAAATGTCTTAAATTATTTAACTTTTAATTAAAACTTGTACACAACGTGTAACCTGTGGACCTCATTGCCACAACATCTTTATTTCTGACGTGCTAGGGTGCAGAATGCGACAGAATTACCCACGGGTGCCGTCTCTTGTGATGCTGAGAGGGGGATTAAGCTACCCAGGGGCAGATGTTCAGGATGGGTGTTCAGTTTTAATGTTCTCAGAAATTACATGGCAATGTCTAGAGAAAATACGGCATCAACAGCCTCTGTCTGCCTGGAGAAATAGCTCTAGATCAGAGAGCTGTCAGTTAGTAAACCAGAGCCATTTGCTTATTCATCTTTTCTATTCTAGGTGGGGGTTTGTTGTTCATTCAGACAACAGAGCTTCACTAAAAAGATGATGCTAAAGGACAGAGAAAGGTTTTGAATGAGCTGTACCTGAATTTCAGAACATGCGATTGCTTAAAATAACCCAGCTGCAGCAACCCCCAGCTTCCAGGTTTTAACTCATTTGAACTGAGATGGGTGAGCTTCAGGCCAGCCTGAACATGGGTTCATAGAACCCCAGCCTGGTTTGGGTTGAAGGGACCTTAAAGCTCCTCCAGCTCCAACCTCTGCCACGGGCAGGGACACCTTCCACTGGAGCAGCTTGCTCCAAGCCCCTGTGTCCAACCTGG
>WYDI02042492.1:0-10310 GCA_009867235.2 Psittacus erithacus
GGGGGAAACTGAGTAAGCAGCTGTGTGTGGCTTAGCTGCAAGCTGGAGTTAAAACATGATATTCTGTTTTCACTACATGGCTGAAGACTCTCATAGGATTTCCCCTTTTCAATTTAGGCTGATCAAACCCACCAAAGGTCATATAGAAAATCTGTGGAATCATGGGAAGTCAAATCCGCATTTCTTCTGTCCCAAGCACTGGGCCACACATCCTGTCTTTAATGCCTCTTTAGTATAGTACAAAAGCTATAGGGTGTGACAAAAGCTATAGAAGATGACAGTTTCAGAGTAAACAGAGGATTATGTAAAAAGCCACCATATGTGATTATGTTAGCATCAGAGGATGCTAAAATTTGCATGGATTCTAGGAGAAAGGTAGGACAGATTTGCAGAAGGCAAATCTGTTGAGTATTACAGAAAAGACAATGCACTACCAATCTAGGAATATACTGAATTGCAAACTACTGGAGACCATAAAAAGACTATAGAAAAATACTAATTCTCTAGAACTACGTTTTTGGCCTTTGCTAGAGGCAGATAACTGGGCTGGATGCACTTTTACTGTAATTCAGTACTGTGTTATTTGTAAAACTTTGGGAGAAAAAGGAATGTCTGAGATTGAAAATGCAATACTCCATAGCCATGGTAAAAAGGTTGTGAGGGCAAAGGAGTTATAATTTCTTACATGGATATGACTTCACCAACTTTCAGACTTCATGTTCTGGGAAAGTTCACAATTTCAGGTTAATTTGCATTATTTTTTTCTTCCTTTCTCTTACATGCTGATTCTATGTATTTGCACAATACTAACCTTTCTATCTTGGCAGGCCTCAGTAGGGACGTACCTCTACTAAATGCAACATTTCCATCATGCTTAACTCAAAGACAGGTCTTTACTCAGTAATTTTTGCAGCTCTTAAGCCCTGCTGCCTCCTTTGAATGAACCATATAAAATATTGTCAAAGATGAAAACAAAGTTTTTCAGCTTACTGATACAACAAACATCCAACATCATCAGGTTTTCAAAGGGAAACCATTGTTTCCATAGATCAAGTAACAAACCCAGCAAGTCTGCATTACGTAGCAAATAACTCATGTTGAGACACAGCCCTGGTTTAGTATTTGAAACTGCAGTTACTTCTGAATGGATGGTAAGAAAAAATACATTTAAGATATTGTATGCATTCTAATATATTTCAGAGAAGTTATTCTTGGTGAATAAAGGTTTAAAAAGTGAAGACTTGGCACAACTATACCCTGATGTCATAGTACACAACTTATAAGGAGGTGTCATATCTTAAACTGGTGATACTGCTGTCATAATATTGGAGGCTTTTAGCATTATAATATCTTCTTTCTCACCCATTCAAATATTTTCACTTTTTTTTTTCAGCATCTCACCTATGTCCAAGCTATGCTGTGTTGTACAATAATCTTTACATAGGGAATGTCACTGCCTCCATGTTGGTGACCAAGAATGGAAGCCATGCTGTATCAGTTATGCTGAATAGTATTGCATCAAGATACCTGCTGATTTTGCTAGGTTACTCTTGAAGCAGTATCTCCGACTCTTTCAGCACAAATAATGCTGTGTGGATGTACTGAATAGCATTGCCCCAGCCTATACTGGCCTTCAAGTCACCGAATTTAATTTTACTTTGGCTTTATCTCTACTATTCCACTGTATGTTCCACCTTTCTTCAGAACAGAGGCTGACTAGAACCGTGATGAAGAAAGTTGCATCAGTTTAACAAAAGTCCATGATGAACTGGTGCAAGTGTTTGTCTTTGCCTAGGCAAGATTCAGACGCATCAGGTTGGAAAAGGCAAGGAGCAGGTGTGAGGGAAAAAAAAAAAAAGGGAATTTTCATATGGCTTTCAAAACATTTGCTGCAATTATCCTAGTAATCTTTAGAATGTTCTTAATTTATTAGATTGTTTTGTCCTTCTCTTTACCTTTTGTGTACCACAGAAGAAAAATAAAAGCATATGTTATTATAGTACCTAGTCAGAATATGTAAGAAAAAGATGCTTCTTGTTTCAAAGCTTCTGCTGCCAAATCAGATTCTATTGCAGAAATGGAATTCTGTGCTCTGGCAGAAAGACAGTGTTTGGTTACAAATGTCAGAGGTCAGGAATGGGAAACATCTGTCTGTAGGAAACTTTTTACCAGAAACAGAGTGGGGGTTTTGCGGTCTTCTTATAGGTTGTTTTGGGGTTTTGTTTGTTTGGGAGTTTAGGGTTTTTTTTTTATAAAATTGATTGTTTCATGTTTCACTTGGAATAAAGAAATGGGAGTAGATCTTCTTAAGATACATACTAGCCTTTTGCTGAGAACTGTACTCATTTTTGCAAGTGATTAACCCAAATTTCTGCTACTGTAATATTTGTAATGAATTCAAAAGTTTTGGATTTTTTAAAAATAAATTTTAAAAGTTCTTCTTCTATCCTGACTGAGGGTGGGGGAAAAAAAAGCTTCAGCTGGAGGGGCTGGGGACAGTGTAAAAATGTTTTTTTCTGTCCTTTTTAATCAACCCTTTGAAATTTACTAATCCTAATACATCTGAAAATAACAAATCTCTGTCCTAGGTGTGATCATATATGGCCCCTCTTGGAGGTGTACACAGATGTGTGTTCTAGCATAAAAAGCCTCTATTCTTTGCATCGTTTCTCTCCAACATGAAAGGTCTTGAAGGATATATTTGGAACATGTTTCAAAATTTTTTATATGCTCAAAATGAAAGTAAGTTTCTTCACCTAAAATGGTCATACATCGACAAAATTCTCGTAACAATACCTTAAAGACCCCTTTATGTATCAGATCAAATTGCCTGAGATGTTGTAGAACTCCAGGAAAAAACTGAGCTTGTGGTTTTCTTGCTGCTTCCCTAGCAAATCTGCTTCGTCCCAGAAAATGGAGAGAAACTTCTCTGTTTTCCTCCAGGAAAGAGCTGTCTCAGTTAGCTTAGCTTCTCTCTCTTGTATAGCTTTCCTCACCTGGGGCTGAATCAAGGCATGGGGACAGCAGCAAAGTAGATAGCTGGCCCAGTGGCCAGTTCCTGAAGTCATTTCATCACCTTCCAGCATCAGATTTCTGGTAGAATGGAAACAGAATTACCTGCCCACACTGTTGAGGAGCTAGGTTTGGAGTGGAATATGAAGTGAGAAAAGAATGCATTCAACCTGGAACTTGGGCTTTGAATTCCCCTTCCCCATTCATCTCACTTTAGATTCCCTGGTCCTCCAAAATGAAGCAGAGCCACATATAGCATTGGGCAATGCCTGACACTACGCATCAATTTACTTTTTTTCTGTTCACATGATCTTACCCTCCAGGCTGCCCAACCATACACACCTTTCTGTTGTGGTTTTCCTTCACTGTTTTATTGCTAGACTTTTGCAAGTGGTTAGATGTTTAACTAGCAATGATATTTGACAAGAAAAGGCACACTGAGCCTCTAAAGACAGATCAGCTGGTGGAAAACAGCCTAATTACGCTAATTTAATTGAAATGCTCCCAAGTTCACCTCTATGCAGCATCTGGACACATGGACTTAGATCAACAACATTCAGATGCTGACTGTATAACACAGAGTCCAGACAGAATGGCTTTGGTCTGAGATTTCACAAATTACTCCATCTGGGTCCCACTGTTCTTCATATTAATGATTTGCCTGGCTTCTTACCAAATCAATGTTTATTTGCAGTAATCTAATATAATGTTAATTGCATATTCATTGAAATCTAGTTGGCATGTTCCCCCCTGTAGGGATTTGGCAAGGCAGCACCCGCTTGTTGTTCCATCTTCAGTTGTCTGTGTTTAATATGCCAGCTGCTTTCGTATCAGCCAATTCCCACCCACTCTGCATTCTTGCTTTTCTTTGCTCTCCCTCTCTTTTTTAATTTAGGGATAATTGTGTGGTTGGGTAAGCTCAGAGGGCGATATATTGCCACATCCAAAGACAAGATAACAAGGGTGGTAGTTTTCATTTATTGTCAGTTCTAGAAGTGGCATGAAGTAGCATACTGCATAAAAAAGCATGTTGTAGGGGAAGAAAGGGAGAATTTTAAGACAAAGTCTTCATCATTTAAATGAGAGATTTTGCCAAAAAAACCTAGTGCAACTATCTGGGCCCCACAACTTGGGGAGTGAGGGGGTGATTAAGGATCCAAATTTATCAAAAGCTGCCTTAGTTACAGGAGGATCCTCTTACGGGAGATAAGCCAGCAAGTATTTCAAAACTTTAATTCATTTCTGAACACTTTGATTTCTTTGGATGAAAGTGTGTAGAAATACTACTACTAAGTACAGTTTGCTGATTTGTGACAGAACTGTGGAGCCTAGAAGTGGGATAAAGCCCAGCTTTGGTAAAACTCCATGAATAGTCATATGTTCCTGAAGATATTAACAGATAGTGAAATGACCCCTTGCCCTCAGCACACTTCAGTGGGAGGTCAGTGGGAACCAAACAAATTACCTGATTTGCCACAAGTGCTCTGTTAAGGCAGTGGAAGAATCAGCAAGAGTCTTTGTCCTAAATAGTCTTGGGCCCCATTTTGTAGGCCTTCAGCAACTGGAGGTCAAGCAGAAAGGTTTGTTGCTTTGCTTTTGAATGATCTTTCTAACCTAGAAATGAGAGACTTTTGATTTGATTAAAAGAAGTTGCTCTGAAAAAAAAATAAAATTCCTTCTTTCAAATTAGTCCATTGTTTCATGAAGCAGAAAAATATAAATGAGATAAGATAAAAATCCGCCAGAAGATCCATGAAACTCGTAATTGCATGTTAAGAGTCCAAAAAATGATGATAGCTTGAGGCTGAAGACAAAATAGTTTTTCTTCATGGAACTCAGCACTTGCTTTTTGAAAATCATGCCCTTAAACAGTCAAAAATCACTCCCTATTTCTAAAGATATTTTCTGTGTGAATTGTGGTGTATTAAAGTCTCCTCAAGTGATGTTTCCCACTTAGCTTTAACTGAGGCCTTATTCTTTCCATATGTGTCTCTATAAAAAGATTAGAAAAAGACATAGTAATCAATAGAGAGTCATAGAATCATAGAATAGTAACGATTGGAAAGAACCTTAAGATCATCTAGTTCCAAACCCCCTGCCATGGGCAGGGACCAGACTCCAGAAAACAGAAACACCTTGTACAAATCCACTTTAGCCTGAACACCTACAACAGTTACACTTAACTTCACGGTACCAAAGACACTGAGAACAAAAACTTTCAAATCCATAAAATTTGTTATGAAAATATCAGAAATTTCTGGGATTAAACCCATAAAAATATAAGCTGGTTTTAAAATTACATCTTAAACTGGACTATCTACTCTGATCATCTTTCCTTCTTTCCGTATACTTTAAACACAACACTATAGATTTCTTACTTCACTGGCAGACAGACAAGATCATAGAAAAAAGAGAGCTATAAGCTTCTCTTCCTTCAGCCACAACTTCTGACCAATTAGAAACCATGTTGTTCACTCAGCCAGACAGGTATCAAGGACACTTATGTTTTGACCACTAAGGTATTTTGGTGACAAAGGCTCTTGGAGTTCACATCTGTATTAAATCCTAGGAATATTGTAACTTAAGATTCTTTGGGTGCCAGGGTGTTTGGTTTTACACCTCTCTTACGTACTCAGCTTTAAATAAAATGATAGCCTGTTCACCTTCCCAGTACTCTTTGGATCAGTAACATGAATTAGTTCACTTTTCACTTTTCTATTTTTTACTTACAAGTCAGTCCTTAGTGGGTTGATCTAGCCTATTGCATTTACACAACATTGAGTACTGTGGGATCCACGTGTATAACATGAATGTATATAAAAAGTACTTGTAATTGGCCATCAGTGCTTTCAGAGCAAGCTCATTTTTCAGTCAAGAGGACTTCATGCAACTCATTAATGCTGTACTTTTCCATTACTTTACCCAGTGTGCTGCAGCATAGCAATTACTTTACAGTAGTGTATCTTTACTTTCAGAAAGAAACAATACTCTTCAAAGTGTTGTTCTTGCCTGTGGCATATGACAAGAAAATAGTACATGTAATAACCCTCTGGTAACCACCTTTCTCATGATAATTCCAAGATTATGTTAAAAAAAAGGAAGATAAATTACTATTAATATCGCAC
The DNA here is from genome assembly GCA_009867235.2 of Psittacus erithacus. Lineage (NCBI taxonomy): Eukaryota > Metazoa > Chordata > Aves > Psittaciformes > Psittacidae > Psittacus > Psittacus erithacus. Next base: position 6,138 of record WYDI02042492.1, read on the forward strand.
CTTCAAACATCTGGACTAATTAAATTCACAATGCTTTTGATTTTAAATGTTAATTTAGACAGAGAGACTTGGAGGCCCGAATGTTTTCCAGCCTTCTAAACTCTGAACATCTCCTCATGACTTCTTACAATTTCAAGATGTCAGACCTCTCTTTCTCTATCTGTGTAATATGACAAGTCAGTGCATAAAATGTCGCAGGACAGACTAGCCTAAAGGAGAACCTAAACCTATATCCTGCAAAGCAATGGGTTGGACTGTAGCTTCAAAGAAAAAATGCTTCTCCTGGAGGAATAAAGCAAAATTGGATTTGGGTGAGCCTCAAAGGAATTGCAAGCTCACAAGCCATTGCTTATGTTTGGACTTGGAATTGAAATTGGCTGTGGTGGCTGTGAACAGCACCAACTACAGAGAGAAAGGGCTTGAGGGAAGAAGCCCAAAACAGGGAATCAAATTTTTGCAGAAATTAATATGCATGATAATATGATTGCAAAACTATTTACATATAATTTATTTATTTTTCTAATTTAATAAAATCACTTTCCTGCCTTTTAATATGTCCTTTTGAATTATCATTTTAGCTTTTACTTTCCTTTTGTCATTCCCACACATTCTATTTCTTTATTATTTTTATTTTTAATTTCCATACCCTACTTGGGAGGTCCCAGATGTCTGAAGGAAGTAAGGGCTGCCCTAAGTCCTGAGTGTTCTTTCCCCTTTCCAGGGACAAACTAGTGAGAGCAAAAGTTGAGAAACATGTTTTCTATCACTGTTACGTATTCCCCTAAATACATTACCCGAGCAGCACAAGGCAGAAACACCAGGGGACAAGTTGTCTGCTGGCAAGAAAGTCTGTCTCACTTCTTTGACCCAATCTGGAAACCTTTTGTGGCGGGTGAAGCCCAATGGAAGCTCCAGGCATGAGATGCTTGTGCTCCTGGGCCCTGTGCATCTGCCTAGGTTACTTCTCTTACTTCTCTGAGACTTAGTTATTCATCAGGACACACACCACAAACACACGCAAAAGCAAAAAGTGTCCTACAAAGCTATTAAAAGTGAGTTGTTTTTTTTTTCCCAGTTGGATAATTTCCCCAGTTTTTCCTAACAGGAACACCATGCTACTAACCAGACATATTTACCCTAGAGATCGAATTAAACCTCACAAAAATCTTTAAAAAAACTGGCAGCACAAATAAACCTAACTAGAAGAGCATGTCTATCCCATGACTCCTACAAGATCAACAGAACCAGTGTTAGAATTAACTGGATTTTTTTCTGTCAAGTATTCTAAAATTCAATCAGCCTTTTGGAACAAACCCTGCAGTCATAACAATGCAAAACAACGACAGTATCTCAGAAAGGATAAAATAGCATAAGCTTCCCAAGTAGTGAATACATTCAGAGCTTACAAGCGTGAGTGCCAACAATGAGTAGACATTTGATCTGGACAGAAGCAAAAGGTAGGTAATACAAAGCAGCAAAATTTTACGTTTGATTATGGAGTAAGTGGGCATGAAGCGTGAGACCTCATGCCCATGAATCCAACAAATTACAACCAAACACTGCTTCACCTCCGTATGAACAGCTGATTTAAACACCAGAACTGCTGGTGAAAGAAAGAATGCTTTGTAGCTCAGTCTGTTGCCAGCCTCGATGCATGTTTCACTTACAGTAGCCTCATGATGCCACCAAATTCACATTGCTAAGTGAAGGTAAATGGCACAGTCTCATAGTCATCTCAGGAACACCTGTAACACCTGCAGAAGCTCCAATGCGAGCTCTCCAATGCTAGTGCAAGTAAAAGAGTTCACAGCTTTTCATCAATCTCATGGAGTGGGGAAGAAGGAAACAGCGCAACATATCCACTGCTATGTATTAGGGAAAGAAGCTGAAATGCGTCCTTTCGGGACAAACTGGGAAGGAACTTTTCCTTGCTGTTAATGAACAGTACAAAAAGCTCGAGCAATATGCAAATAAAACATCATATTCCTCAAGCAGGGAATCGGAATCACATTTGATTAAAGCACCAGCAATGAGATGGCCTTGATGGTAGATGCAGCTTTCCTGATTCATAAAGCAACGTGCACTACAGCACAAATTGCTGAAAACATGTTTTCCTGCCCTGTTTTCAGGGCCCAGTTTCCAATAAAACCTGAACAGTCCGACTAGTATCGATGTTTTTGATGTAGGCAAAAGCAGAGCTGAAGAACATGGTGACAAAAGGGGCTAGCAAAGCAGCAATCTTATAAATAGCATGTGTGCAGTCCCGTACACAGAAGTTCTTTCTTAGGAGCAGTGGTGCTTTCCTGCTTATTTTTAGGCCTTTGAGACTCCTGTGCTGTTGAGGAGTTTTTCCAGCCTCCAGAGGGCTGTAGGGCTGAGGGCTAGCTCTGTTGCACATGCACACTTTCTTTTCTACAGTTTCTAAGGAGAAAACTGAGGTAAATTTTATCTTTGGTGGTTGTTTTTTTTTTTTCCCCACCAAAATGTAGCCACTTTGGGAACTTTATTTTGGAAGGAAATAAAATCAAATTTACAAACCAGTCACTAGGTTTTTTTAAAAAGAGACGTTTTTGTGTTCTGGGTGAACGATGGTACCTTGCATTTTAACAATCCAAGTTCCAAATCAGATGATATATTTCAATGAACTAAGGAAACACCAGTCTAGTTTGCATGTCATGCCTCTTTGGGAAACATTGCTTGGAAGTACAGTTTGATAGGGAGAACAGGATGCGGGCAAAGGAGAAAATAGCATGGACCCTGGAAATGGGGAAACATGCTGGGCTCCACTTGGTAGAGGAGCACTGACTGCCTGGGTACTGAAGTCTTCCAGGGTGCCTCCCAGTATCATGGAGATATGATCTCCAGCTACAGGATGGAGAAACTCCAAGAAACTCTTCTAAACCCATCCCACGTTCTAACATAAAGTTATTTCCAGAGATTTTAAACTGTTTTATTTCCACCTAGAAAATTTCCCTCTCTACCAGAATAATTCCTGGACAAGGAGAACCAACTACCTACCAGCTCCACTAAAAGTCATTGAGCTGAACTGGAAATAACCCCTCAAGGTTTAAGAAATGATGCAACTTCCAAAGATGGATTTCATCAGCTCCTGTGGAGAGGAGCCAAGGTGAGCCAGCCCTACTGCACGACTGAGCCATTGCACTCCAGTGCAACCCTATGTGACTGCTCTCATAGTGCTAGATCCACAAGCCACACACTGGCAGAAGTGAAGCTCCTTAACAACCAGTTTGTACATTGTAACAGAGGAACAGAGCTGAGGCAAAGTTATGCAATGCGGAAAACTCCTTCCCAATATTATTCTGTTAATAGTGCGGAGAAAGAAAAACCACACTTATAAACTGGGAGCAAATATGTACACAAGCTGCTTAAATATTCATTGTCTTTTGGGGATAAAACTATTCTGACTTAACCTCACTCCTAAAGCTCAGCTAGCATACTGGCTTTCGCAAGATAAAGATTTTCAGTGAAAAAATCCCTAGGTTGTTTAACTTAATAGCCTGGGCTAAATTTAAGATTTAAAGAATAAAGGGGATGTACAATACAGACAAAAAATAATTAAATGCTGCCATAAATTCAGATGGGATTAATCTTTAATTTGATTTAGCAATACTGAATTAATGGGAGGCTTATGAACACTCTCAAAGCTTTAGCGGTGCATTCTTCTTGTGGAACTTCCTCCTCCTGCTTCCAAATACCTCTCCAAACACACCACATGAATTCAAATTTATGGAAAAATCAGGAGACCAAAATCATTCCAAGATATAACCTGTGTCCTGGTTCCCAATAAGGTTTTAATGCCCAGAAAAGAACACAGCTGCTGGAAACTGTCACATCTGATATCTGCAGCACAGTTAAAACATCCCAGTACAGAAGGGACAGAGAGGGGAAATGGACTCGAGACCAGACAATTTGGCTATAAGCAACTTGGGAAGGAACAGTTTCTTTGTGTGGTTTTGTCCTGTGTAAGTGGAGTAAAGGCGTAAGTATTCCTGCGAAGTCTTAATGTTTTAGAAATGGTAACAGAAAAGTAGATGTTTAATCATCCCTTAAATTACAGTATTTTTGCTCGGGCAGGCAAGTCCTGAATAAATCGGAAGGTGGCCAGAAGATGTATGGCAGTACTACCAAGAGTTGTTCATATTTTGTATGTCG
>WYDI02042496.1:0-19414 GCA_009867235.2 Psittacus erithacus
GGGGCAGGATCACCTCCTTCGACCTGCTGGTCACGCTCCTTTTGATGCAGCCCAGGATACGGTTGGTTTCTGGGCTGTGAGCACACACTGAAGCCGGCTCATGTTCATTTCTCATCGACCACCTGAAACACTGAGGTTCAGGTTAATGAGGAGCAAGGTTTTCTTTGCAACAAGTTAAACAAGAAACCTCGCCTAGCAGGTGGTTAAGAGGCACTATTCAAGCCCTGGTTGAAAGTGTTGGTTGTTCCTGTCAAACCTGGCTCAGCCCCACAGAAAGAGCAATTAAATTTTACCTTGGACAGCATCACCTGGAACAGCCATTGTCCAAGGGGATGATCCATGTAAGCAGAGTTTATGGTGGTCAGTGAGCACAAGAGGAAGGGAGGACCAGCCACTCACCTGCTACCATGTGTGATTTGCACACGCTTGTGAGGGATGGAGACGGAGCAAAACTAATGCAAAAGGAGGAGTGAGCAGACACAGGATGAGAGGAGCAGCAACATATGTGATATCAGGAGGAAAGGAGGGAGAGCGTCTTCCAGATGAGGTTGCCCATCCACACCAGCTGGCTTCATGTGGCCAGCAGCTTCCTCCTAACACTCATGCTTACTGAGCTAAGGGGTGCAGCACTGCAGGCCCCAAGAGGGACCATGCCTGATTGTCACCATTGCCCCACTGCTGTGTGTGCCTCACGATGACACCAGGAAACTGCCCAACCATGGCACAGCAATGTCCCTGTGAACGACAAGTGATACCTGTGATGAAAAACAAATCTCATACCTACTGCTCAGCCACCTGAGGCCTCCACCATTGGAAGCATTGTACCCACATCCTTACAAAACTCTTATTTCCCATCATGTGAAGGAGTTCGAGCAAAGACCTGGTTCTCAAGGAATAGGGAGCTGGTGCAAGGGTTTTCACACAAGCAGATTTTCTGGGGACATTTATTCTCTTTCTTGCACCTTGCTGCAGAGATCTTGCCATAGTTGTAATTGCACAGGGGTTTCTTTCAGATAATATAGCCAGATGATCTCTAAACAACCCTTGAAGCCTGTCGTTGCAAAGCAATAGGTGGTTTAATTTTAACCTAATACCAATGCGACTGCTCAGGATGAGAGAATGTCACCATCCACCAAACCCCTGGGGGTTCATCCACCACAGGCAGCTTCGGAGGGAGTTTTGCTGAGCCAGTGCCCATCCCAGTAATAAACCTGAGTATTTCTTGTGTTACTTTTTTAATTAACACTCACCCAGTGCTTGGCCCCCAGGCTATCAGCTCGCTCCAGTCAAGTCCATGCTAAAGATCCCCATCTCCCCATCAGGAGAAGTGAGATGACACTAATAAATACGCTTGCAGTGCTGCGAGCCTTTGGTGCTCTGTGTATTCTCCCTTGCATTGCAGGCAGTTCATTGCAGGCAGGCTTTATTTCTCTCTCGTCCATCACTGATTTGCTACACTGCCAGAGTTCAACAATAGCAGTAATAATTAACCATTTAATCTGAATCAGACACTGGGTCTCACTTGCTCTTTCTGTATAGAAGATGGAAAACACTTGCAAAGATCAGATTCTGATGTTCTCCAGCTTAGTGTTAAGTGTCTTGACTCTGCAAAATTGCTCAGTCTTTCATTTTGCTCTTTAAGCTCGTTAGTCCAAATTAAAACCAGCATTCATCCTAATTCCAGCTTCTTGAAACCCCTCCAAGATCAGTGCTATTATGCTTTCTTTCAAATGCCTCGGGAGCAGAACACCAGAAGACATTCACTTACATTCCTGATGTCCAAATGGTTTAATAAGAGCCACTAGCTTCATCTTAGTGCTCCTGTCATCCACCTTGCCAAAGTGCATGTCGTGCTTCCCCTGAAAGCTTCACTGCCACTTGTGTAATGTGCTCCCTGCCTGCTGCTCACTCTTAAGGCTTCCTATGAATCACATAGAGGAATGCCCCTCGAATGTTATTTATGGGCTGTGAATTAATGGGGTGTGCACGTGACTTTGTCTTTTCAGTGGTTCACGACTTCTGAATTTTGTCATGTTTAGGTTTAAATTGAGCTTGTAGGAAGAACGGATTGCTCCTGGTCACTGGCCTGCTCGAGCCATCTGTCCTCATTGCACCGAGAGGAGAGGACTGCAAAGAGCTTGACTAAGCTACTACTGCACTGCATCTTTCCTCAGTAAAACCAGGGCTTTAAATCCTCTATGTGTTCCAAGTCTGGGGTCACAAACAGGATCTCAGAGAGCTTCAGCCTCACATCAGGTATAAATGTAGCCTTGAATGCAACTCTTTCTCCACCACAGCAAACAACACTCTTTTATCTTCCTAGACATTTCCCCCTTTAGTCTTGAAACGGCCCATCAAGTCACATGCTTGCTAGGTCATGCAACCCCAGTTTACAGCAGAGGAAGTTAGTGAGTCAGGCAGAGTTTACAGCCTTTTCCTAAGGGATGTTCAGCTTCATTTCATGAAGTAATAAAGTTGAGCAATGACAGAAGAGGAGATGTAGCAGGAGGAAAGCTGCATTCCCGCATCAGCCCTTAGCAGGCAGGCAGTTTAGGAGGGACCCCCAACAAAGGCTGAAGGGATATCCAAAGTGTCTGTTCACTGTCTGCTGATGCTGCTTGGCATAAAGTTCCTGCTGTGGGGAGCCAGCAGAGCCACGGGATGCCTTTCCAAGCTAAACACTCCTTTCCTCTGTCCACAGCAGCTCAGCAGCCCAGCTGAGGATGGTGATGGTGTCCAGGGCAGGAAGCACGCCTGGAGACATTGCAAGTCAGCACTCAGTCCACTGCTGCGAGACTTTGAAAGAGTTTGCTGGACACCCACACATAGAGCCTGCAGATCCCGCAGAACAGAGACCCTCGCTGGGAGCCATCCATTGCTCCAGGACATTTCATACCAGCTCAGCAGGCAGCTGCTCTGTCTCCATCCACAGACTGATTCCTCATCCCCTTCTGCTCCTAGTAAAGAGGAATGGAGTCTTGGAGGAGAGCAGTGAGGGTTGTCCTGGCATAAGAGCAGGTCTGACCATCCTTGCACAGCTCTTGAGGAGCTGTAGGAGGAGGCAAGCAGCAGAGGTGTTGGAAGGCCATCTGCATTCATTTCTAACTCAGTGCAGTCTCACAACCGAGTGAGGGTAGGGGGTGAATGGCACAAGGTCCTTTGTTCACCAAGGCACACCAGGGGAGGTGATACAAGGAGCACTGTCTAAAGTCACATCTGCCTCCAAGTCTTGTGTTGTCTTAGGAGAGCTCAACGGAAGATGGAAATTATGAGTTTAGGAAGATATAGATGCAGTTAATACCTATTTTACATGTACAGTCTATAATATGTTGCCATAGTCTTGAAAATGTTGTGACTTGGAAGCCATAAAAGCTGGAAGGAACATGCTAATTGAGAACAGAGTCAGGCTATAAATCTAGAGAAGATACCAGGGCTGGCAGGAGAGAAACCCAAGTCCTAGGGAAAAAGAGAGGGGGAGGAAGTCAGCTTGAGAGGCAGGAAGGAAAGTAAAGGGGAAAGAGGGAGAAAATGGGACTCCTCGATTCCCCGGGGCTGGCTTAGCCTCAGGTAACACTCCGGGTTGATATTAGAAAATCAAAGGAATTGACTCAAATGGAAGTGCCATTAGAAGAGAGAATTTAGAACAATCTGGCAACATGAACTAATTGCCAGAACCAGGGAGATTCACCCAAAAATGACACAGAAAGAAAAGATGACATTTCCCATCTACTGACTGTAACACATAATCTATAGCTTCAAATGGTCGCTATTACAAAGTGAGGGAAGGCATCAGATGTGACACTAGGGGTTTTGTGTGTGGGGTTTTAAAGTATTAAATGAGTTGTAGAGTCTTACACAGCAGTAGGTCAGACTTCTGTATCAATAGGTAGAAATTGTAACAAGAATAGAGCTACCGGGTAACTGAATAACAGGAGAAAGTTTCTTCATTTTCTGTGGAAGGAAACCATGCATCAGATACCGTTAATATTCACTGAAGGGATCAATATGTGCCCAGGGGTGATCTGGTCAATAGAATCTCTTAGGATTTTCAAAATGCCTTTACGCAATATCCCTTTATGCAACGGAGACTCATTGGGAAATTAACCTGTTACGGGTCAAAAAGGGAATTCTCTTCATGGGTAATTCACCTGGCTGGAAAATAGGGAACAAAAGGTACAAAAAATCAGTGATTTTCACAGGTGGGAGGGAGTTGGCCCATGAATCATAGAATCACAGAGTGGTTTGGGTTAGAGAGGACCTTAAGATCATCCAGTTCCAAACTCCTGCAGTGGACAGGGACTCCTCACACTAAACCATGGCGCCCAAGGCTCTCTCCAGCTTGGCCTTGAACACTGCCAGGGATGGAGCATTTGCCACTTCTTTGGGCAGCCTGTTCCAGTGCGTCATCACCCTCACAGTAAAGAACTTCTTCCTTATATCTAACTTGACCTTCCCCTGTTTCAGTTTGAACCCACCAGCCCTTGTCCTATCACTTCAGTCCCTAATGAAGAGTCTCTCTCCAGCATCCTGGTAGCCTCCTTCAGACACTGGAAGCTGCTCTGAGGCCTCCACGCAGCTTCTCTTCTCCAGGCTCAATAGCCCCATGTTTCTCAGCCTGTCTTTATATGGGAGGTGCTGTGATGCTCAGTACAGGCACAGCTGGGCTGGGAAGGCAGTGAGCAGTGAGGCTGCAGAACTCACTGATGGCATGAAATTAATATGGGCAGACAAACAAAATGTGACTGTGAGGAGCTGCCAAGTGTCATGGGACTGAGAGCCTGGACCAGGAAACGATCTGGTGACATTCAACTTCAGTGGAAAGTACTGCACATGGGAGACAAAACTGTCTCACCTGTACAGACAGAGCACAGGGAAAGCTCCTTGGAATTACACCAGAAAATATCACCTTGATCCATGGTGGTGCAGGAAAACAAAGGCAGTGATGAGAGCCATCATGAATGAAATGCAAAGCAAAATACACAGCTTCAGTTTGCCACTTTCTAAATTAGAAATGGAACCAGCTTTGAAAGGCTGAAGGGTGGAGAACTCACACATGGGATGGGAAAGGCAAGCAGCAATTATCACCCACAAGTCAGAGTTTTAAAGCAAGGCTTTAAGGTGGTGTGTAGCATAAGTAGAACTGGCCCAGGACCTGGCCAGTCCCCTCTCCACACCCAGTTTAGGCTCCTTCAGTGTCTAAACTGAGACAAATCCTTCACAGGTCCCACCTCTGTGGGATGGAGGAGGAGAGTGGGAAAGGGAAAGCATCTATGGCTCCAAGTCTGCTGAAGCAGCAGTGGTGTTCTCCTTCTCTTTCCTAATAATCCCTCCCTTCTGAAAGGCTGGTGTTATATTTTGAAAGCCCTCTCCATATTCATCCCTGGGTCCCTTTCTTACAGATATAGGCTGGCTATGCACTGGAGAATTGGTCCTTCTTACACATCTGGACCTTTAGTGAAACTTTATAGCTGCTTATGTTTTGTGTCCCTGGTCTGGTGTGAGGTTTCCCTCCCCATGGCAGGGGGGATGGAACTGGATGATCTTAAGGTCCTTTCCAACCCAAACCATTGTGTGATTTTATGATTCCACCCTCGGCTAACTCATCTGAGCAAGCTGTAGTTCAGCACAGAGTCAGAGTCAGCCCCATTTCCAGCCCATGAAGATGCCGGTTACCTCAGCCCCGCTGTGAGCCCTCTTGGATGCTGCTTTAGAAGCCCTGTGCAGTTGTTTTGCAGTGCTATTGACTTGGCTGTCATGTCCTTTGCTTGCACCGTGAGCAGCATCTATGTTGAAGTGTTCTGTGGGCTGACTGGTTCATAGAACTGAGTGAATATTGCACATAACAGTACAACCACCCAGCAGCAGCCCAGAGCTGGAGTGTGCTCAGCGGCAGGGTGAAACCATGGCATGAACCCTGGGGCAGAGCCTGCACCCTTCTCCTACCACTCACTCAGACTGGATTATGGCAAATCAGCCAGGAATTGCGTTTCCCTCCGCCCTGTCTTAGCACTGCGAGATGCAGCTATTGGCAGCATCACTAGCCTGCCTGCCTCTCATTTCCGGGCTCTGCTCTCAGCAGGGACTGCCTGCAGACCCTCTCCCAGGCTCTCTGAGTGACCCTCTGCTGCTTTCTGCCTCCCTCATTCCCCCTGTGCTGCCCAGGCAGTCCCAGCTCTCATGCTGACCCACTTGGCACAGTGGTACTCTAAACCCAGGCAGCCCTGCTTTGCCTAACATTCTTGTTAGCAAAACCCCCACAACAACCCAGGAGCCTGAGGAATGCCTGGTCCCTACAGCTGCAGGGCACTGGTGTTACAACAGGGTTTTGTTCATGCTAAATTAATGTTCAGTGCTGTTGGTTTAGGAAAAGTGATGCTCTTGGTCCTCATCCTGCTTCCCCTCCCAAACCCTGAGCGCTGTGGGACAGCTGGGTGATGAGGTGCCAGCCAGAGGGGACTCATGCTGCAGCAGTGCTGGCCAGGCTGGCTAATAGCAAATACCATGGCCGGGAACAGGAACTGCACCAAGCATTAACCCTTGCAAGGCAGAGATGCTCCAAGAAGCTGAAGGCCTTGCTCACAGCTGAGGTCCCTCAGGCACCACTGAAGGGGCTGAACGCTTGCCAGAGGTCCTCAGGGAGTCTGTTCCTCACGTGGTTTCCTCCCCATTCCCAGCCACCAAATTGCATTTACAAGAAGCAAAACATATATTAAATAACTCTCGAATGTCAGAGCAAGCAATTGCTGTGGGGGATGCTCATGGCGAAAAGAAGAAACAGCTGGTCCATCCAGGAGCAAAGAGAGGGGAGCCAATGGTGGGGCTAATGCAATGGGATGAGATGGGGATGGGGGTGGCACTGCGGTGGAGGGGGTTGAAAGCAGGGACAGATATCCTGAAATGAACATGTGTCCTGCCATGACTGTGGTTGATGATGAATAGCCTGTAGCATAGGATGCCTCATTGTGAGAGTCTGCCTTGCAGCCCCTGGTTTAGGGTGCTTTTGTATTCATGCTGCAGGAACAAATGGATGTAAACATCCAGCATCTCAGATTATAAACCCTGGCAAGGCGTGATGTGGCTGGAAGGTCAGCAGCACCACCACCACCCTCCAGCAAAGGCTCCAGGCAGAGGCAGGAGGTGCTGGATGGGATGATCTGCATGTGCCCCCTGTCCATCCTCTGCTCTGGCTCCAAACAGGAAACAACAGTTGTGCCAGAACCATCCCAGGGGAAAGTGAATCTGACAGGGCTAAATGTATGGACAAATCCCAGCAAATATCTGCTAGCTTTCTATAGTGGATAATGACATGTGCTCCGCATCCTCCAGCAATGATCCCAGGAAACCCAAGCCTTTGAGAGCCGGGCTGAGCTTGTCCTCGGGTTCCTGCTGTAAATTCCCATGGTGCCATTTATCTAAGCACGCTTCAGGAAGCAATTGGCGATTCCCATAGGCAGCAGCGCTGCTCCACCACTGCCTGCATTGGTGTCCTGAGGCAGGGGCAGGCCACGGCAGGAACCTGCTCCCACAGATGTGCGGGAGAGCACCTCCTGATTCATTGCTTCCCACAGCATGCTTGTGCAGACATGGAGCAGGTGAATCCTCCTGCTTCCCTGCTCCTTCCTCATCACGTTCAGGCAGGCAGCATTCCCATCTCCTCCCTCCCAGAAATGGCTTAGGAGCTTTTGGTTTTCCCTGGATGACTTTTGTTTCATTCCTGTTTGATACCCTTTACTGGGAGATACACAGGCAAGTGCAGCAGCTGAGTTTCCACCTCTGCAGCACTCAGGGGGCTGAGGAGCAGGCAGGGCAGGGCCTGGCCAAGGAAGCCTGTGTGGAGCACTGCATCTTCTGAGGAGGGTTTACCATTGCTGAAGAGGAAATCTGGAAAGTAATAATCTCAGCAAAGCAGAGGGAGAGGCCCCTGGAGGCAGCTCAGCAGCAGAGAGGGAGCCCTGCAGAAGTGCATGAATGAGAGCACGCGAGGGAGGAGAAGGAGAAACAAAGAGAGAGGATCAGATGGAGAGGAGAATGTGAAAGGGATGGGGTCATGGCAGGCAAGTGGGGTCTGCAGTGCCATCCATGGCTTCGGTCAAGGTGTGCTCTGCCAGGCTGCAGCAGGGTCTTTGGGAGAGACCAGTGCCTTGACATGTCCCACAGTGCTGGAGCACTGTGCATCCTTCTTCGTCACCCTTCATGGGCTAAGCGGGACAGACGGGGTGGCTGTTGTGGTCCCCATCCAGGGCATCAGTAGCACTTGCTGCCTGCATCTGCTTCCTGCAGGATCAGCAGGATCCCTATCCTTTGCTTGAAGGCTGGCTTTGGATGCCTTGAGGGTGAGCTGCTCACCTGTGCTTTGAGGGCTCAATTCCTGCATCTGGAGTGCAGGGAAATGAGCAGGGATGTGGTTCACAGCCCCATGCTGAGACACAGTCCCCTCCTCCACAAGAAGGAGCTGCTCAGACGGTGTCCCAAGACACAAACCAACAGATAGGAAGTAGGGAAGGGTGTCTTCCTGCGTGGATCCTTCCTCTGGCCCTCAGCTATTGTGCTGCTTCCTTCCTCCTCCCCAAGCAGCAAAGGAGCTGGGCTCTATCCTCTATCAGGGCACTGGATCAGACCAGGTAATCCAGGCCACAGCTGCTTCCTGCTCTGCCTGGGACATAGCTCTGTGAGCAGGAGGGAAGGAGATGAATAAGATGCTCTGCTGCTGAGAAACCCCTGCGAGGAACAGCCTGTGATTGCACTCCCCCACACCAGCCAGAGCACAAATCCTCCTTTCTGGGGCTTCCTGCTGTCTCTTTCCCACCCTGCTCACATCAGTTATCCCAAACAGGGAGCAGTTGGCTAAAACACTGCTAAGTAGACATCAGAGGGAGCACAGTGCTGGGTCTAATTACCCGCCTGACAGCTCCTCTATTGGACACACATAGGTGTGTGATGCTTTTTCCCCACCTGCCTGAGGTTGCCTGCTGCAGGGCTGCACTGCTGTGGTTCACAGTGCCAGAGAGAGGTGTGTGGGATGGAGACCCCACAGATGGCAGGGACCAACAGATTCGGGAGCAAGGAGAAGCTGCATGGAGACTTGGGAGAGGGATGCTGTGGGAAGTGGTCTCAGGCAGAGAGCCTGGAATTGGAGGCATAACCCAAAAATGGGATTTGTGGGGCTTGGGTAGTCCCATGAACCACACCAGGACCATCAAGAGGGAAGCAAAGCCAGGAGCCAGAGTTGCCTGCAACACTGACATTGTGCAGGGCCCCTTGATGATTGAAGCACACTGGGGCTTAGGGCAGGCTGCAGCATCCTATCAGCGTCCTTTCTCATCCAAGCTCCTGGATCCTCCTTCCCCAGCCACAAAACCCACCCTCGGTCTGAAAGGTGCACGTCAGCACTAAAAGCCTTTGCAGAAATTCTTGGGAGAAAAAAATGCTGAGCACAGAGCACAGCCACCGCCTTGGGAATTGCCTGTGCACCACATAGCAGGAGCCAGAAGGGTTGAGGGAGATCACACTGATCTTGGTTTGTATCTTCCACAAAGCAATTGGGTTAAGCGAACCTTTGGTCTGCGCTGCTCTATCCATTCCTGTGTCCTCCTGTGAAACTTTCCGGAGCATCATCCATGAGAGATCCCATGTATATCCCCCTGCGAGCTCCGTTTTGTCAAACTTGGACTTGTTAATGTGAAATAGTTGCAGTGGAAGCTCCATGTGGGTGCATGTGGATGTGTGTCCGGCTTCACACAGCTCTCCCTCTCCTTTGTGGGTTTTGCCTGCCTGCCGTGCAGCAATCCTTGCACAGAGCGGGAGTACACTGCACAGGCCAGGACTGCAGAAGTGGGCTTCTGGCCACATTAATACATTGCTCTTCACATTTCCCTGCCCATACAAGACAGGACATCACATTCTGCTGATGCATACTTTCTGCAGCAGGCTTCCTGGGGAGGATTACACTGAACCCTAGTCTTCTTTCTGACCTAGCTCCTCCTTGCAGTGGCCGGAAGCACCTTGAGAAGCAGTCTATAAGAGGCAGGCTGAGATCTTACTCTACCATAGAGCTTGAAAGCTTTCCAAGAGCCACACTAAATGCCCGTTTTCTCCAGCATCCGTGTAAGATGCCCTGCTCCCTGTGTCCTTGGCTCATGTAGCAATGGCATCACCTTGCTGGCACGCAGCATCCCTTCATCCCAGGGGCCCAGGATGCTCCTGTTGTTGGTGCAGAGTGCCAGGGTCCTGCTCCCCCTGCCAGCCCCAGGGCCTGGTTGCACGCTGGTTATTTTCATCCCATGCCTGATGGGGCAGTGCACTGCTCCAGTGTTGTCAGATGATTTTCTACCAGTTCCTTCATGTAGCAATTTTTATTATCTCTTTTTTTGTCATCTCTGAAGCAGGAGAACACCTCCCTCTCTTTGCAGTTGAACATCTGTAGGCCACAGATGTCAGTGCTGGTTTGTTCTTGAGGAGGGATCCAATTGGTCTTCAATGGATGATATTGCCTACAGGACTGTTCTTGGTGCTGTCACTCACACAGGGGCTTCTCCAGCTGCCCAGGACCTCGCTGCTGCTCCAGGATGCATCCAGATAGACAGGCTGGATGATATCCTGGGGTGCGCAGGGCTGCATGCCAGCATCTCCGCTCCCTCTGAGCTAGGGTACAAGATTTCCTGTGCTGGACTAGGCTAAGGCTTCCCTTTCACTCCCATATTGCGTCAGGAGTCCCAGGAGCAATCAGCGGCATATTGAAGTATCATTGTTTTTCCAAGGATGCTGTTTTGTTTGGGGGTCAGGTTTCCAGGTCAGATTCCTTTCAGGAAGGTTGGGCTTGGCATCCCTTTGTCTGGTTACATGCTTCCTAGAAGGGCTGGAGGAGCTGGTTCGATGTATTATCATTTTTTCTCTTCTCCATTCCTTGTTCTCTGTTTTTCTACAGAACTATTGATCTGCAGCCCTGCAGGGTGTTGGGGTAGCATATGGGAGTCCCTGTGCTGTGTGCTGGAAAGAGCACTTGCTTTTCCCCAGCTGTGGCTGTATCGAAGCAATTGTTTTCCATTCTCCCTCTTCTTTTACGTTCCTTCCCACCCTATTGCCACGAGCTAAAGAATTGTTTTGCCATCCTTGTGAAACTTCTGTGGCCATGTTAATATTGTTTGAAGCATTGCCATAATGTTTGTTTAAAAACAGATTAATTAGGTTGTCAGTAATTGGGGTTTTCAGGGCTCTCTCATATTGTTCTGCTGCTATAATTTGTTCTATTGATCTTCCTCAAGATATAACTCGCAGCAATCTGCAGCGAGGCTGCGGCATGCTTCTCACTGTTGCTGCGCACTGTGATTTGTTCCATGCACGGGGCTGGGGGTCAGTGATGAGCATGGCCATGTCCTGACCCCCAACCCATTCCCACCATCACAAACCAAACCTATCCCAGCAGATGACCACTTTTTCCACCTCTCCTGTCCATGGTCGCTTCACACAGAGCCCAGGGATGTGGCCACTGGTGTTTTGTGCCCTCATCGGCTCCGCTACCGCAGACCCAGAGACACTGTGGCTGTGTCTCCTGCTGCGGCGCGGTTCAGAGATGGGTTTCCATGGTAACCCCAAGGCTCGTTCCCCAACTCCAGGTTTTTCAAAAGAGAAAATCTTCGTTTCCATCAAAAGCTCCTTTCTGCTGCGAGCCCCGGCACCACCTCCCCCTGCGGCACCGAGCCTGCCAGCTAATGAGCCCAGCCCGGGGAGCTGGGTGCCCACAACCTGCCCTTCAGGAAGCCATTTCCAATGGCAACCTGCCCTAGTCCTGCGGTGGATGTCCTCACTCATCGCCAGCCCTGAGTTGGTGCTGTGCTGCTCAACTGAGCTCACGCACTGAGCCTCTCACTCCCTCCATGGTCAAAGATCTGCTTTTCCCAGCACCTTTCCTTGGTCTACCTGTTGGATACCCTGCCTTGCCCATGTGTCCCTCTTCAGCAGGACCAGGGTGATGATGGTGCAGCCTCCCAACAGCAGCATCTGGCTTCTCGCATCCCCTTGGAGCATCTTTGCTGCTGTCCCAGCACACCTGGCAGTCATGCGGGATCCAGTAGAGACATGGCCATTTTTCTGCCAGCAGAGACAATGCATTCCCAAACAATAGTCGTTGCACAACTCATCCCTTCATTTAACAGAATTTTACAGGCAGGATAACTCTCAGGGCCTCTATAAATCTTGTTGTTGAGATAAGGAATGTGCATCCAGAGGCTTGTATCCTTACATGGAGTAAATCCTGCCCAGCTCCAGGACACATGAGCAGCATCCTGCATTTCACACCTGCTTTGGAGCCCAGCAGGAGATTTATGAGATTCAGAAATGAAACCACTGCACTTTGCAAAGGCTCCGCATTCCCTGCCCTGCTCCAAGGCACTCCCAGTTGTCACACGGATGGAAGATGAGATATCCCAGACCAGCTGGCAAGCTCCACTGGGCTTCGCAGGGTTGAGATGGGGAAAACTCCCCAGCTATCACAGCCTCTGGGCCAGTGGTGCCACGTTTGCGTTTCAGAGCAAGAACTCAAGCAAAATCTCAGTGGGTGAGTCTTACAGTCCCACATCTCCACATGTCCTTAGGGACTCTCTTTGTGGTACCCAGTTTTACAGCCCTGGATCACAGGGTTTCTGGCTGATGATGAGGACCACCAGGACTTTTGGCATGTGAGCTGCTGTGGGAAGCCATTAGCTCATCTTTCTGGCATGTCTCAGTAGTGGAACATCTAGGAGTGTCCTCTCCTAAATGGGCACCAGTACATCACCAGTGAATTGCACAGAGGGGGGGACCTCTGGAAAAGAAAACACTCCTTCCAGCAGATCAGCAGCAGTAGTGACCAAGAAAAGAATAAAAGAGCAAGGGAGTGGCAGTGCATGGGAAGAAAAGAGGTGTGAAAGTGTTTTAAGCTGCTCACTTATGCCATGGCATCTCTGAAGCTGTGGGAGCAGCAATACGGGCAGGCCAGGAGAGGTTTTGTGGGACAACGCTGGGAGCTGTTACCCCCTGCCTAAGAAAACACATTACAGGCGTGCCCCTTCTAATGGTTTGCTATTCCAGCAATGCTGTGGTTTGTTCTGTGGCTAAGAAGACATTCTTATTTCCTCATTTTCCCAGCCCAGTATCCCTACTTTGGATAGAGCTAACAACTGGAATTATGGGCCCTTCCACAAACCATTGTACTGGTCAAGACCTAAGCTGACCCATGTGCTGGGTATGCTTGTAGGTAAACCATGGGGAGGGTAGAGGTGCTTGGCATATCAGCTGGGAAAGAACCTTGAGGCAGGAACTCCCTGCCTCACAGGGATTCACACACAGGATTCAGAGTGTTTTTTGAAATAGGATTACAACCAAGAAGTATGGCTTTCTGATCCACCCTCTGTCTAACAAAGATAAGACTCAGTGAGCTGCTCAGGTCAGGAGAAAGCACTGATCTCTACAGCATCCTCATGCTGAGGTCTGGCGACTGGGACCGCCTGGTAGCAGCTGGAAGTGCCGCAGTAGTCTGCAGCAGTGGGAAGGCAAAAGCCCCATGAATGGGACAAAGTTGCAGCAAAGAAAGAAAAAGACCCTATGGGGTCCTGATCCTTTCATGCAGCCATCTGGGAACTGGGCAGCGGGCATGACAGGGGCTGAGCTTCTCCTCCCCCTTTGCAGCAAAGTGAAGTGGGTTAATCCAGAGCACTACAGTGCTCCTGGGGATCCTGTTCCTCCAATGGCATAGGATGCGGTGATGCCCTGCTGTTCCTTATGCTGATTGGGGTTGCTGGGATCACTTCAAAGCCAGGACAGGAGGAGCATTGCTGTGTAGAGCTGTGGAAGGGGTGCAGGCTGTATGAGCATCCCTCTGCCTGGGCTATGCTGGAGAGCCAGGGCTGAGCTGGGGATGGGGCAGGATGGTGCTTCTCCTCCCCCACAGGAGCTCCAGTTCCTCCTGAAGGGGCAACAATAATTCTCTCTGCTTTTTACTGCAGAAACCTGACCCTGACAGACATTGAATCCAGACAAGAGTCTCCAGGGTGTTATTTCAGCCCTCTTCCACCTTCTGCCGCCTCCACTATCTGATGCCATGCAAATGTTCCCAGGCTCCATGAATCCTTTTTCAGTCCTATCTCTGGTTCCATGGTACATCAGAAAAGAGGCTGGCTTTCCTGACCTCCCTGCTGTGTATTCATTTTGACCTGTGAAGGGGAAGTGCAACGTGTGTAGAGAACAAAAGTAGGTTAAAAATCCCCACAGGTTCAAGGGCAAATGGGATGGAAGAGAAGTCCACAGAGGGTTACTCATAACGCAGTAATGATGCCTGGCCCAGGAAGTCCCTGAGACTGTGGGAGGATGGGGAACATTAGAGGGGAACATCGTGTGTGCTTGCCTGGGTTCTTTTCCTCTTCCCTGGCATCTGCTCTGGGCTCTGTTGGAGACAGGTGCTGTGCACTCAGCCCATCCTGTGTCCTACTCAACAGCACCACTGAAGGGAGGTCCCAAAACCACCCTGTGCTGGGAGGAAGAAGCAGATGAAGTGTGAGGATATGCATCATCCAAAACCATCTACTGCTGCCCAGCTGCGGCGTCAGGACCTGGCACCTACCATGGCCACTCATCTGGAGCTGCTTGAACAGCTTCATCTCCTGTCCCTTTACCCCTTCCCTCAGCTCCCAGGCAGTAGTGCCAGCACAAATGTGGGAAACAGGCACTAAAATGACTTGATTTGAATGATATTTTTACCCCCTATCAATGCAGAGCGATGATCAGTCCATCTAGAGAGGGCCCAAGAGTAAAGTATGTGTTGCTGCCCACGATACTTTATTACTCAGAGCACTGACAGGACATCCTGATGTTGACACTTCCCTCAACCAAATTTTGTTTGAACTAAACCACATTTCTTTTCTGGGGAAGAAATAAAGAGTGAAGATGCCAAGAAATGGGAATGGCCACAGCCCTGGGGCATGGTGGTTAACTGCTCTCTAGACCTCTCTATCTATTCTAGATTTGCCAATGTACTACATCTGGCTCTGGCTCTCCTGCTTTGGTTCCTAGACCAATAATCAGGGCTTTATTTCCCAGCAAGCTCTTGCAGACTGAACGAGTTACCCTTTCACCTCCTTTTGCCAGGCTTATCATCCAAATTCATCATTTACCTGCAGGCACTTCAGCTCCACTCGCTTTGACAGGTGAAGCTGGGTAGAGCAGCAAGGGACTGGCTGCTGCTGTGATGGGAGAGGGGCTGTTACCCCAGTAGAAGTGGTGCCTGGACTGGATGCACTTGACCAAGGTGCCAGGAGGGTGGGCAAAGGCACAGGCATCCTGGCTGGATGAGCACCAAAGGTGCAACCCAAAGGTGAAGGTCTTACAGCGATGCAGTTTGACCCAGACCTGTGCTTTTGCCTTTCCAGAGTGCAGGATTTGGCAGTGGTGTGCTTGGGCTCCATTCCCAGAGCAGTTTGTAAGGGCATATGGCTTGGAGGCAGGAAGCACAAGTGTCAGCACACGCTCAGTGAAGGGATGATTGGGGGGAGGCAAAGCTGGAGGAGGTTTCAGGGCAGAGATGAGCTCCTGTTGCATCTGCCACTGGAATCCCCTCCTGCCTTCCTACACACCCCGCAGTGCTGACCTTTTCTTGCTCTCAGACTTGTCAACATGACCCATTAGCTGAACTAGGAATGATTTCCCGCTGATATATGAAAGGTTCTTGGGAATGTCAATTTTTACCTCTGTTCACCCAGCAATTAGCTGAATTTCTGTTTAGCAGAAGCCGTGCGCTGCTGCTTCACCTGCCACTGCCAGCTTCACCTGGATCAAGTTTGAATGCACCACCATATTCCTGTCAGATTTGCGACATCCAACAACGTGCTATTTATTCCAACTTCGCCCTGGCTACGCGCTGGCTGTAAAAGGGCAGGCAAGATGGGATATGGCAGGAAGTTTGCTGGGGAAAAGCAAATTCCACCGAATGCTTTGAACAGCTGAACCATCCGAGTTTGTGCTGGATCGGGGCTCTGCGAGCAGCAGCACTCTTGGCTCATGGTCAGGCACTGACATCAGATGTGCCATCTCACAAAGCCCTCTTACGTCAACAGCAAAACCGGAGCTGTGCAACGTCCTGGATGCTGTTGTACTGCAACAGATGTACCACCAAAAGGTCTTCTCCATGCCCCAGGTGCAGTGAAATTACAGTTTGTTGGCTTTGTCATAGAGCCTGGGCATGAACAGAATTACCGAACAGATGTCAGAATTGGGAAAGGATCCTTAGACTAAAAGCATCCAAACCTCCTTCCACACAGAGGGGTCTCCAAACTGTGAGCTGCAAGCAGGATGTCCACGAAGGACAGCCAATGTTTCTTGGAGAACCATCCCTCATTACCCAGGATATCCTAAAGGACTTTCTGAAAGCTCTGGCTTTCTACAGGCAGGCCAGGAATTGCATATAAAGCCTTTGAAATTCCCTGCATGTATCTCACCTCCTCGCCCACATTCACGCCTTGCGCTGCTCTGCTTGATCTGACTCCCCCAAAAGCAAGCGCTGGGCCATTCCCGGGGAGATGAGAAGGGCCAAGTCCTCCATCTGCACCCTCCCAGGAGCCATACACTTCGTGGTGCTCCAGCCCCAGCATCCTCCCTTTCCGATAGACTCCCCAGTGTGTGTCTCTCACCTTCCCCTGCTTTGGGGAACAGGCAACCAGCTCTGATGGAGGGTAGCAGGAGATGCATGGAGATGCCCTGGAGAAGGGACGAACCCTATCACTCCACAGGGAATTCCTAAGAGAGGAAATTTTGGATGAGGGGCCATTACTGCCTACTGTGACTCTGGAAAAGTTGACAGCCTGGGCAGTGCTGGGGCTGGGAGCCTGCAGTCATAGAATCACAGAATCCCAGACTGGTTTGGGTTGGAAAGGACCTTAAGATCATCCAGTTCCAACCCCCTGCCATAGGCAGGGACACCTCACCAACCACTTTTACCAAAGACCCAACCGGAGGAGCCAATCTCCATGGCCAGAGAAGGACCAAGCCCACCCTCCAGCTGCAGGGATGGCAGCAGGACCATCAGGGCTTTACAAAGGGCAGCAGGCCAGAGGAGAGAGATCCCATGCACAGCCTGGCTGCTGAGAAGAGCCGGGGGGACATGCCTAGCCAGGCTGGAGACAGGGACAAGAGACGCAGGGGACACTGTGGAGGGTTGCTGGAAACCACTGAAAGCTGCTGGACTGAGAACAAGCCCAGAAGAAGGCATGAAGCCCCTGGACAATGGGCAGGGCAGGGCTTCTTCGCAATCTCTTATTTTTATTCTCACTCCAGCAAGGCAGAATTCTCACCATTATTTATAGTTCTCTTGTGTTCTGTTAAAAGCTGGCTTCAGGCACTTCCCCCTCCAAGCTCTGGCCAGCCTGAAGCCCTGCTTGCTCCACTCACAGTGTGCAAACACAGGGTGTCAGGGCAGACACCCCACCATGGGACATACCATGGCATGGGACAGGCCCCAGGGATTTTCTTTCCAGACAGGTCTGTCAGCTGGCAATGATACATCATTCCTCCTTACTTTCTAATTCCTCCTCTGATGGATGCAGCCAGCCCTTCTCCAAACCTGACATTTATAGCACCAGTTTTCTCTGGGTATAAATATAACCTGAATGCGTCGGAGTAGCAGGAAAATCGTTTAAATGTTCCCTTTGACAGCAAGTTTGAAGATTGCTGACACTAAAACCACTTACTTACATTGTTCTGTATCATCCTGCACGCAGCCTTCAATCATCCTCATTAGAGGTGTGTCAGGCACTTTGCACACGGGTGCATGCATGAGCTCACGCTCTGCTGCCCACTGCCCGGCTCATGACACCTCCTACAAGCCCAGAGACCCTCATATTCCCACTAAGATAAAAGCAGACCTAATAGCCGCACAGGTGGAAGAGTATCCACGCATGTGCCTAACTCACTGTACTTGCCTAAGTCATAGGGAGATGCATGTTAAGCCTACTTTAAGCATGAGATGTAGGGATAAGAGGTGCACAAAGACACTCCAGTGGGCATGCTTGGACACCTTTGGTCTCTCTTAAGTGTAAACTGGGGAGGCCAGAATCTCTGCGTTTGGTACTCGAAGTCCTCAGTTATGTCCAGACTCCATCATTTGAGTAATAGCACCAATGGCACATGTATGGGATAGAAAGGCTCAGAAATACCTATGAGGGTGCTGAGGCGCTGGCACAGGGTGCCCAGAGAAGCTGTGGCTGCCCCATCCCTGGCAGTGTTCAAGGCCAGGTTGGACACAGGGGCTTGGAGCAAGCTGCTCTAGTGGAAAGTGTCCGTGTGTTCTTTGTGCTTCTGCTCTAGGGTTTTTCCAGCAGGAACCAGGCTCAGAAAGGAGTAAGCTTGATCATACCAGTCCTGTTTGCTGCACCTGATTAAATAAGAGTGTGTGTTTTAAACTCTTGCTTGTTTTAGCTTACTATTGTACTCGCCTGTTCTGCCCTGTAGTCTGAAACGTGCCATCCTCACATGCTTGTGCATGGTGCTTTTGGGCTTTACCTAGAGAAGGCCCTCCAGGTGAAGTGCCAAAGCTGGAATGGCACTGCTTGTTGTCTGCCAAGACAATTCCCTAAGCCAGCAGGTAAGCATGGGATTTGCTTGGAGACAGCAGAGAGGCTCCGTGCAGCACTCCTGTGCTTCCCATCCTGCTGCCCATAGAAAAGGAAGGACCTGTCTGGCCAAAACTGATTCTGAAGTTACTCATGAGAGGCTTGTGCTGCTGTAAACAAACGCATCTCATCCCATCACGTACAGTGTGTATCTGGTTAGTAGTGGGCAGGCTGCCGGAGCAGCTCATCATGGCCATGATTTGGTCCTTGCCCATGCCTGAGGAGCTCGTGTGCCTCCAGACGATGCTGTTCTCACAGCTGTGTGTGGGGTGGCTGCCCTTGTCCTGGAAAGCAATGGGGTACAAGTAGAACAATCTCTGTTCACTATTTTATTGCTTAATGAGGGAATTTCCTTGGAAAACCCTGTAGAGTTCCAAATATTCCAGGCCAGAGGGGTAACCGGTGTTTTACTGCTCCTCATTTGAGAAGTGGTTTTGTGAGGTAGTGGCAAAATGACAGATTTACATAAGAATTGTGGCAGACTGGGGCCTGACAATGACTTCTGACCACTTGGGAAATGTCTCATTAAACGGCATTTACATCAGTGCAAGTGATGGCTGAATATTAGAATTTGGTGGGGACATGAGTTGGGAAATGACTGCTGTCCTTATCCTGAGAGGTCTGGTTTCCTTGTCACCGAATCCCAGCCTGGTTTGGGTTGGAAGGGACCTTAAAGCTCATCCACTTCCAACCCCCTGTCATGGGCTCCACTGGAGCAGCTTGCTCCAAGCCCCTGTGTCCAACCTGGCCTTGAACACTGCCAGGGATGGGGCAGCCACAGC
>WYDI02042496.1:19514-56402 GCA_009867235.2 Psittacus erithacus
TCAAGGCCAGGTTGGACACAGGGGCTTGGAGCAAGCTGCTCTAGTGGAAAGTGTCCCTGCCCATGGCAGGGGTTGGAGCTGGATGAGCTTTAAGGTCCATTCCAACACAAACCATTCCATGTTTCTCTGAAATTTGGATTCAATGTTCTTAACATGCAGATAGGGGATTTACAAATCCTGTGTGACTCAGCATCCCTGACTGGATACCCACCTTGTGGTCATGTAGGAGCATAGGATAGGTGGAAGGCCCACCACGCAAGCAGGAAAGCACCCGGGAATGGCCAAAAGCCAGACACAGGCTTATTTCTCCCCAGCACTGGCAGGTACAGGTGATTGCTGGCACACAATGAGCAACATTACTTGCAGCAGGAATTACTCTCCTGACCATGTTCATGCAGATCCCTCATGGGACGCAAGCACACCCCTGTCAACAAGGTGCCCATGACGGTCCCCTGCAACACTGCCTACCCTTGCTGTGATAGAAATAAAAGCAGAACATCTTGTTCCATGGGGATATTAAAACAGCCTTCAGGCAGTTGGTCTCTAGGAGGAGGTTCCTCTGCTACTCCCTCTCCCAGAGCCTGTCACTGCATGAGCTGAGGGGCTGCAGACACTGAAGAAGGAGCAGATAACTAGCAGGCACCGTGGCAGGTAGTAACACATTACGCTGACACACTAGCTCCTGCAGACATGAGCCGATGACGAGACAAGTACAACACTTTAAAAGCTGGGTAGACAGATGAGCCCTCAGGTACTGTGTATTCTTGTGACTGAGACAAAAGCCAGCCAGGGTCTGATATGCAACAGAAATAAGATCTTAGAAAAGATGAGGATAAGTGCATTTCCCTGCCCATCCACAATAGCTTTCTGGGCCAAATGAATGGAACTGTGGCTCTCCCAGGGCTCATGAAGGAGCAATGCTGAAGGATCTCAACCAGAGCTGTCCAGAGGTGTGAAATACAAGAACAAAAACACTGCAGGAGAAGCAGTTCTGAAAGACACAGACATTAAAGAAAGAGATTGTGATGAAAAGGAGTGCCAAACTGTGGTGACACAGCAAAGGAGATGAGCATTTCATGGCAAGTTTGCAGCAAACTGTTCAGCAATTAAGTCTCCTTAGGACCAGATAGATCAGGCTGGGCTCTGCTTTCAGGTGGTTTTATGCTGAAGAAATGTATGCTTCCCTTCTGAGTCCCAAGACAGTGGAAGTGGATGTAGTTGTGCTCTGACACAAGGCTTGGGTGAGCTTCCAGCTGTGGGTACAGCTGGTGGAGGGGCTCCATGGGCAGCATCTTGCATGCAGGGCTGCTGGGCAATGTCCTTGGACCACTGTAGCTGCAGCACCATAAGGCTCTGGTTCCCAAGGAGGAGATCACTCAATGCGTGCCCTTGTCTCTGGTGATGCCAGGTGATGTTCTCTCCTGTAAACATAAGGAGAGATGACATATGCTTTGCTTTCTGCTTGGCTGGCTCTAAAGCTCTCTCTGGTTAATCCTTTGCTGAGGTGACACACTGCGTGTTATGGGCCAGAATCAGAGGTGACATGAGTGGTGGTGTAAGTGACATGATGGTGAGTCGGGGTAAGCGAGTGGAAGGTGGTGTAAAACTGTGTTGTGGAGATGCCAGCCTGCAGGGAGAGGCAGGGAGCAGGACGCCAGCCTCCTGAGGGACCAGAGAAGGGAAGGTAGCACATACAGAGCCTCCTGCTTGGCAAATGCCCACCAAGACGCAGCACTGATTCCCTGCTGGGGTGTGAAATAAGTGGGATCCAGCATGCATCCTAGAGGAGGAAGCTGAGGGGAGCCTCTTGACCCCCAACATTTAAAATGGCAGGCTGGGATCCCAGCTCTCGTGCTGCAGCCTCCACAAGGGAGGAGTGAGGAAGGTGAGTCTGGTGGGTCCCCAGGTGCTGATACCCCTGTCCCCTGCCCCTCCATCCACCAGGCTGTACCACAACCCTGGCATGAAGGTGTGTGTTCGGCATGGTCGTGGCAGCCCGTGGCAGCCGGCCCTGGGGAAGGCTCTCGGTTATTGACCCTGGCTGCAGTGGTTTCTCCTTACACACACTCTTTCAGACAACCCTGTCACATCGGTTTGGAACCAGCCAGCCTTTGTGCTGTGGTTTGCTTGAATTAAATAAAAACAACTCGTAGGTAACATAACCTTATGGAGGAGACCTCCCACAGCCCCTCATTAGCATTCCCAGGCTATTCTGCATGAAAGCAGTATTCTCTCTAATAACATTTGTCTTCTAATATGTAGCCATGCTGCTGCTGGGCATTACCTTTTACAGTATTTTCGTTTCTTTATGGCAGCTCATGCTAAACACTGCTGTAACCCATATTCCAGTCTCCCCATGCATAATTCTCCATCTACAACCAGAATAATTCCCATCTTCTTTTAACACACAGATGCTTTCTCCACTCAAGCTTCGTGCACATTGTCACAGTACCCCCCTCCAAGCCCTCCTCCACAGAGCAGTGGCACCACGCAGGGAAAATCCACATACTCTTTATTCTTCCCTGTGGGAGGCAGAGCTGTGGCCCTTCCACCCAGCACGCTCTGCACCATCCTGGACATCATTTTGCTCTGCTTTCCTCAAAGAGATTTGCAGAGCAGGTCCTGGCAATAGCACTTCTTTCTGCCAAGCTGGAGGAGAGCCCCACCACCTCCAGAGAGGCAGCTGCTGCCTCTGCACTCAGGCTGGACCAGCAGTGCTCAGAGAGGTGGGATCACAAGAGCATCACTGCGGTGAACTAGAGTAGGATGCAAGAAGGAGAATCTGGGAACAGCTTGGGTGACCTGGATGCTTTCAGATGTCTGGGCTTTCAGAGTTGTTTTTCTCCCATATAACTCATGAGATCTCACTCCCCAGAAAGAGGAGCTTTGGGACAGAGAGCTTTTCGCAAGGCCCAGCAGTGGGTCACCAGGACAGGAGTAGGGTGGGAACAGCAGTGAACCTGGCTGTATGCAGGCTTGATAGCAAGGATGAAGCACTTGGCATCATGGGGCTCTGTAGCTGCTGGAGAAGGAGGGCTTATCATTCCCAGGGCATTTAGGAAGCTGGAAAACACTGCCCCTGTGTTTCCCAGCATGATATGCTCCACTTAATCCTGACATAACAGAGAAAAGTCCCAGCCTGGGTGGAAGCACCTGTGAATTCAGGACACCCTGTGAAGCAGAGGCTCTCAGCCCTGTACGTAGAGCAATCCTCTGTGTTAGCTGTGTCATTGCTGGTCCTGCTGGTCCCCATCTTCTTGCTCTGTCTCAGCTTGTTTCCATGCAAACCACTAAGTACAGACGGCTCACTTGCCTCAGCAGAGCCACTCCAAGGGCCAGGTGAAGGATCCAAGCTGGTCAAAAAAGCACTGGTTTCTTAGAGGCAGTGGAGTTTCTCAACCCCATTCTGAGGTGCAGGAGTGAGCACCAGATCCACCAGGCTGATGTTATGATCAGGCCTTTTGTAGCACAAAACCCCCATCCTCTGACGCCTTCTGGGTACCAGCTGGTGGTGACTCTGCAGTGCCAAGATATGGCTGTATCCTCTCGGTACCGAGCTGCCGCATGTTTTCCTGGGGTGCAGAAACACCAGAAGCCACCAGCTCAGGGACATGAGCGCATCCATCTTCCCTTTCCCTCCCCTGGGACCATCCCATCACCTCTGCTCCCTGCCCGCACTCAGGCTCCTTCATGATGTAGCGGGAGATAAACACCACATGAGTCTCTGACTGGGGCTTTGAGGCACGGTGAGGGGGGATGGAGTTTTATTGCTGGATTAATAATTTAACAGGACAAAATGAAATTCACGGCACTGAGAATTTGAGAGATTCCTACTGAGGTTGCCCACTTCTCACCCAACAAGCGCCTGCTCTCAGACATTCCCGTGCTCCCACCTCCTTCCTCCAATCCCACTCATTTCCAACACAGACCCTCTGCACCGCAGTGGGCAATTCCCACAGCCAGCCAAGCAACAAGCACTTCCCAGCCTCCAGCTCTGGGAGAAGCTGGCTGCTGCTGCTGCTGCTGAGGTGTGATGTGCTGGCCAAGCAGCTTTGGCACCGAGAAGGAGACAATTCACAGCCAAGATGACTTACCTGGATTGAGTTAATCAAATCCAGCGCAGTAACTTTCGCAGCTCGCTGACACGAAGGGCTGCGCTCAGCTGTGCCTGAATGCGTGTGTGCGAGCTCAAGCCACACGAGGAGATGGGCACAACTCCCTGATAACAAATTGTGCAGAGAACAGCAAGAAAGGAAAAAACCCCTGACTTTGACGTGCAGGCGTGCACGCTATCTTCCATCTTCAGCACAGCATGCAGCCCGGAGTGGCCCTCGCCAGCCTCCTCTGTGCTCCGCACGGATGAGGATGGATATTGCAAACCTGGAGACAATTGATTGCACTGGAAATGCATGCAAGGTGCGCACTGGGGGGACTTTGTGTTTATCAGGAGCTCTTCGAGTCACTGCCATGGCTCCTGAGATGAAGTTGGGGTGCCGCTGCCAATGGCAGCTGGAAATGCAGCTTAAGCAGGGAAAATAGTGAGGGGTCCAAACTCCTACTTATGGAAAAGCAAGGAAGCTCATTAAGAAATGAGAAATGGGAATACTAGGTGCTAGCTAACGGTTAACTCATCAGTTAGTTAGCAGCAATGTTGGAGCCACTGCCACAGTAACAACTTGAGGCAGATCTGACCCAGAAAGCCAGGCCAGAGGGTTCCTAGGGCTGGAAAATTCAGCTCCCAGCAGACGTGTCAGCTCATTTCTTTCCTGGATGAATGGGGGTTTATCACATGAGAAATTCGGTTTCTTAATCCCACTTCTTTTAGGAGGAGCAGTTCTGGGAGCTTGCTGTTCCAGTGCTAGAAAGATGCTACCAATTTCAAGCTGGGATTTCACAGTCCTTTCACCCCTGTTCAGTGCCATATCAATATTCTCCTGAAATGGCACTGGGGTTTATTTGCTTTATGGTATAAATAGCAGCTGAATTCCTGCTTAGCTCTGAAATATTGCTGTGAAAATCAAGACTATCAGTTGATTTATTAGGAAAGAAAAATACCACAAGGGCTAATGCACAGCCACTGAATAACAGCAGGAGCCTGGGGCAGGAGTGGACCCGGGGCATCACGAGGAAAGCCCAAGTTCCAGCCAAGCAAAGGAAAAGCCATGCAAGTGCCTTTCAAGAGCAATCTGCAGGTTTCTCCAGCTGCAGGGCAAGCTGTCCAGTCTTAGCAAGAGTCTCTGCAGAGATGCTGGGCCCTGTGTGCTGCTCCATCCTCCACTGGGCCTAAGCTGTATCCATGGGGGTTTGCCCTTGGCAACCTGCACGCTCAGTTCCTCTGGTCTGAGGGCAGCTTGTGTGGTGTCACGCAATGCAAAGATGAGAAAGTTTGAGCAGTGGCTACAGAAACCCCCTTTTCAGGGCGCAGAGGCACCAGGATGCTCCTGAAGCATCGTTCCTTTCAGTGGCAGCTCTTGTGCTTGGTTTAGCTGGAGTTGGTCATGGCAGAAAATGGGCTTGTACTTGCATGTGCAGGCACAGAACACAGTGGAGATTTAGGAATACAGCGTCACCCAGAGCAGGAGCTGTTAGACATTACTCATCATCGAGGCAACACTAACAAGATGAGAACATTTAATTGCCCCATCCCTGGCAGTGTTCAAGGCCAGGTTGGAAGGGGCTTGGAGCAAGCTGCTCTAGTGGAAGGTGTCCCTGTCCATGGCAGGGCCTGGAACCGAATGAACCTTAAGGTTCCTTCAACACAAACCAGTCTGGGATTCTATGAAATGTTGGAAAACAAGTCCAAAATAAAAAGGGCCATTCTTAGTAAAGAGCTTGGTAACGGTGTCCTGCAAACCCCTTTTACCCTCAGCTCAAGTTGCTGCTCAGCTGTATGTTGCTGTGAAGATAAAACCAAAGCAGGGTTTCAGACAGGCTCTTTGGTAGGGGTGGCCCCTGTCACTCCCATAGGAAGAACCAGCCTGTGCTCCCCATGCAGGGCGCAGGAGGAGGGCGAAAGCCTCCAGTCTGTGGTGAGGGGCAATCAAGCTGGGATTAGCACATCCTCAGAAGCCAGCCCTGCCCAAGGGGGGTTTCTCCCATCCCAAAGGAGCTCAGGGCAGTGACCCTCCACAGAGCTGCTCTTGCTCCAGCAGCCAGAACCCTGGATATCCCTCTTCCAGTCGCCCAAAGGCAGCTGAATCACAGCCCATGTGCCTAACACACTAACCAGTACCTCTGTGCCTTTGTTTCCCCATTGCATGACCACAGACAATGACTGAAACATCTTGTGATCGTTTCCTAATTCATCAAAATTACAGCATGTCACTGATTCACTTACCGGAATCAGAGACACTTCTGAGCCAGTTGCTGGGTCACCACTTGACTTCTTCTGAACCTGGGGTTTCAAGCTGGGGGTCCCCCAGCCAGGGACCTCTGTGTCCATAAAGCCAGACCGGAGCGACAGGCACAACACTGCAGGGACACCTACCCCAGGACTGTCAAGGGCTATGGCAACACCACAGTCAACAAGACACATGCCCTCAGGCAGACCTCAGTATTAAATTCCCCAGCATAGTGGAGTTCCCAGCTTTAATAATTACACTTATCCAGTGCAGCAAAGGCCCTTGAAATCTTCAGATGGGAAGTGCATAATTTAAGTGCAAGGTACTTGTATTGTTGTTAGTGGTTAGTGGTTAGATCCGTGCCAGGTCTGCTCGCCGTTAACATCTTCATTTGATCTGAAAGAGGGAGGGTAAAGAGCATGTTAATTAAATTTGCAGAGGATATGAAATGGGAAGGTGCTGCAAATCCTAGTGAGGACAAAGAGCTAAAAGATAATGCACTGGGAAAGCAGGGTCAGGCATAGGAAGGAAATAGCCAAATGAAATTCATTCTGAACAAATGCAAAGTAATCCAGCTGGGGAAATATAATTTAACACCATGGAGACTGGGAGAGAGACATTTGGAAAGCAGTAATACCGAGCGGCCTGAGGGACAGCAAATTACATTGGGATTTGTGATACATTCTGGTGGGCTGCAGAGCAGGAGGCTCTACACAGACAGCTTTCAGGCTCTTTGACTAGGCAGAAAGGTAGAGCTCTGTTCTTGTGTTGAGGTGCCATTACATCTTACGCTGCCTCTGTGCGCTGAGTGGGAAGGGGACCAAAAGCTCCCATTGCTCCAGTGAAACCAGGGATGCTTGAGTCTGAGGCAGTCCAGGGCCAGTTTGTGGCCACACTAGAGCGTAAGATCCATGTGAACACCCACAGTCCCCAGTGCCCCCTTCCCCACTGCGTGCCCATGTCTGCAGCCTTGCACCTGGATCAGTGTGGAACACCAAGAACAAGCATCAGCTCTGTGCTGGGGAAATCTCTCAATACTCTGTACGAGTAGGTGGCTAAGCACGGGGCTCCTATCCAAACCTCTCAGGCAGGGTGCAGAAGTCAACCCCTCAGCCATGGAGCGGTGCCCTGGCAGCCCACACCACCACCACCACATCTCACCCTCCAGCCACCACAACACCTCCAGCATCACCTGCCATGGGAGTCTGCCACAGACACCTCCACATCGCCTGCCACCTCCCTCTCCATCACCTCCTACCCTGCCACCTGTGTCTCTGACACTGCCCACCCTATCATCACAGCACCAACACAAAGCATCTTTGTCTTGTCAGCTATGGGCTTATCTTAACCTGAGGCCAACTGCTCCCAGGGCATCACCTTTGATAGGATTATGGCACTGTGTTGTCCCCATGGCAGCATGGCCACCCTGACGGCTGGTCCCCTGTCCCTCTGGGACATCATCTGCATGGGCCATGCTCCACATCCTTCTTGAGGGTGTGAACATTGCAAACGGAAAGCAGACACACTTCCTGCTTCCCGGCACCTCATCAGCCCTGCAGGACCCTGCTGCTCCCATCATGCCCAGGCAGCTGTGCGGAGCAGACAGCTCCATGTAAGATACACAGCAAGTTCCCAAGAAATCATGCTGTCTTCAAAGTGAGGTTGGCATGAACATTTCAGTGCAGCTGCTTGGCCCCAGGTACCACACCACACCTCTGGGAACAGACGTCACCGGGGCATCTGTGTGCAGGGTCACTAGTCCCATGGCTGATGCCAGCCAGCATCAAGGGGACCAAATGCTGTTTTCCATGTGCTCCATGACCCAGGCTTTCCCTCCCTTAGCCCTATACCTCATCTCTGCCTTATCATCTATGATAAGGTAACACCAGGGTCCTTCTCCTGCCCTCTCCACACAGTGGGACCCAGGAGCTCCTGCTCCCATCCCATTCTGAGCCCCAGGGAGATGCCCAGCTCCTGCCTTTGCTCCCCTGCACACGAGAGGGCCCGGGGCAGCGCACGGCCTGTCACTCTTATTCTGTAGACAAGTCCCCTTGCCAAAGCCGCAGCTTGGCAGCTCTTGTGCAGCCCATCTCCATCCCCATCCCCCTGCCCGCAGCTCCCAGCTCCCATTCATCACCCTTCACTTCATGCGCCCGGCTCCCCCTTCCCTGGCTCATCACGGCTGGGCTGCCCGTGGCCTTGGGGGGCCGCGCTGGCTGCCAGCTCCTGCCCGCGTTAGAAAAGGCAGCTCGGGAGCAGATCCACACGTCTGCGGGGACGTGGGGAGCTGACGGAGGGGGCCAGGCTGCAAGGACTGGGGGGAACCAATGCACCGTTCATTAGCCTCACTCTGCCTGTCCTAATTGCCTGTTCAGGCTGAAACAATTGTGTTAGAGGCTGCTCTGCCTAATTATTATTGTTCTTCTAAAAATAATGGGGGAGGGAAAAGAGAGGGGGAAAGAAAAGAGGGGAAAGGAAGAGGGAAGAGGAGGGAGGGAGGGAGCAGGAGGGCAGGGGAAAGGGGAAGGCAGGAGGAGTGGAAGCCAGGGAATCCAGCAGCTCGCAGACCAAGCGACTTGTTTAATGACTGTGAGCTCCGAGGCTGGTAGGGAATAAACAGGCCTGAAATTGGTTAACCCTCACCCCTCCTCCTGCCTCCCTCCCTCCGCCTCCCGCTTGCTCACACTGTGTTTATTTCCTAGTGATCAGAGGGAGAATAAAAGCCCATCTAGTGTAATAGAGGGAGAGGATTTAATCTGTGTGCCTGGGACTTCAGTAAGCTGCAAACATCGATCCGAGCCGGTGGGGGAAGGAAAAGAAATTTACAGACCAATAAAAGTATATTAAAAAACTTCCCCTGCCCTTTCGGCCGGGCTGGGCCACGCCGCGGGGCTGCGGCCGCGGAAAGGAGCCCAGGAGCGCTGCAGGGACCGGTCCGGAGCGCTGCTGGGGCGCAGCGGGGCTGGCTCCGGGGCTGGGGGACAGCGAGCTCCCCAGCGCTGCGCTGGGGGTGCTGCGGGGCCGGGAAGCGGAGGGTCTGGCAGCCAGGCTGACACTTAAGGAATTAGCTCTGCATCATTTGGAGTTTTCTGCTCTACTAATTTTCAGCCGGCTTCCTCATTTGCGTCTTTTCTCCCCTGCTCCTTCACGTTTTAAAGGGGCAGCATCCCGGGTTGCCGGTGCCTCCTGGGACCTGAGCGGCAGAGCTCGGCCCCGCTGCTTGCTCGATATCCTCTGTTGGCAAATAGATGGTAGATTTTTCTCTCTTCTCAAGCAACCTCTTCCTTTCCATGGGCTGTGCATCGCACTTCCATCCCTCGCTGGCATTTGCACAACGCCGGGACCCTTCTGCTAGGCAGCCCCTCTCCTGCTGCAGCATCCCAGCGCCCAAAACCTCCCGAGTCACAGGCCAGGCAAACAAATCCACCCTGCTCTCACTTTGCCCTTTGGTGTTTGCCTTTGGCTAACAGTTGAGGCCTCGTCTGCCATGGCCTGCCAGTTGATGAAAACGGAATCTCAGTCATCTGTTGACTGACGGTGCACTTTAGACTTGCATGGGGGTGGAAGGAGGGAATATTTGATCAGAGGTTTGCAGTCACCATGCACAGCTCACTGTGCTGAGTGGGAGGGTGGGTTAAAATACCGGCCTGGGCTGGGAGACAGGGAAAGCAGGGAGCATTTACACCTATTGCTCAACCTGATGTGGCCTGCTTTTGTCATTGTGTGGAGAAGTCTGTCTGCCTGGGGGATGTTCGGGGAAAAGAGCATCTCAAATCCCTACTGCCCATCCCGGCACTCAGTCTCTGCTCCCAGGATATGGTTGGTGGGGTGGCATCCAGTCCCCTCAGGTACCAGCTACAGCCGCCACAAGCACATCAGTTCTGGCTTCAGCCCCCTGTGCTGGCTCCAGCCTTTATTCTGATTTAATGGTTGGTGAAGCGAAGGGACTGTTCCCATCTCTGCTGAAAACAATGTCTCATCCCATAGTGGTGACAGTGGCATACCTGGGACAGTGCAGATGACAGTGCCCTGTGGAGCCTGTCTGGCAGTGGGAAGAGGCTCCACACAAGGCAGATGGACCCAGGGGCTGTCTGACCTTTATAGTTCTGCCTTTCCACCATAGGAGCATGCTGAGGACACAATGTTCGAACAAGCCCTATCATTTTCCTTCTCTTACCCAACTCTGATCATCCCATTAACAGTTACTGGCCAAGCTAACAAAGGAAATCAATTACATTAAAATAAAAGAGAAAAGAGAATCCAAGCCAAACCCCATCCTGGAAACAGTCGTTATCCCGCATGAGGAGAAGTACCAGAAATTCCCCACAGCCGGCTCAGGGTTTTGCAATGTACTATTGATTGTGCATCGATAGCCTCCAGCCACTGCTGCGATGGGCAGCAGGCAGATAAATAATCCAGGCTTAGCCCATCTTCCTGGATATCCCAGGCTCCTCAAAACTGCAGCCTGGGGACCCTGGCCATTGCCAGAAACTCCCATGACCAGCACTGAGCCCTTTTGCTAAGGCACTCCTTTGGCTACAAGTGGTGGTTGCACAGGGGCTCTCTGAACATCACACCCCTCAGGTCTGCTGCCCACGTCTCCTTTTAAAGCTGTGCATCCCCAAACCTTAACACTGGAGTGCTCCTCTTTTGGCTGAGCCCTTCCCTCTTGCAGCAGTGCCTGTGAGATGCTGTGTGCTCCTGTTTGGATTTGACCTCACCAGCCCATGTCCTGGGCATCACCCTCACCCCCCAGGCCCACTCGCATATCCCTTCACTCCCAGCACCATCAACCCTTCCTGCCCCACCACTGGTGCCTCTATGCTTCTGACTCACTCAGTCCTTTCCAGGTCTCCAAACACTGCCCTGCTCTGGCCTGGTGAAGCCTCCCCTGCACACAAACAGGGACATGAGACATTTCTCCTGCCATGTGGGGACAGGAGAACTTCCCCACACCTATCTCCGAATTGCAACAGCCCCTCTCCCAGCACAAGCACCTTTCTCTCTCATACACACACAGTAGCCTACTCTCTTGTCCTGTTCTTCCTCTGATGCCCATGAGGTTGCTTTGCAAACCCCAGACAATACAACAGGAGCCACTATGAATATTCCCAGCAAACTTTCCTTGGTGTGAAAGCTGCAATTCCTGCTGTACTGTCCATGTTGACTTCTTCCCTTGTGCAGGTCTGGGCTGTCTACAGGCTCCAGCATCATCCCTCCACAGGATAATGTTACCAGGGCAAACATCTGCCCCATAGAAGACAGAAAGAGAATTCCCCCAAGGGAAGACACAGTGCTCCCTTTCAGTGGAGCAAATGCTCCTTTATTAACTACGTGAGGCACGTTTCCAAGCTATTGTCCTTTCTGTCTGAATGCTCTGGTCACAGCCACAGGGCACACAGCTCCCCACTCCTGCCTGAGCACAGGCAGCTGCCTCTAGGTTTCCCCACCACCATGTGTGGGGCTGAGACTGGGACCCACAGCCCTCTCTGGATGGCTGCTGGTTCTCCTCCTCTTTCTGACAGTGCTTTGTGGAGCTGGACCACAAACATCTTGGGTTCTTTCCAACTCTCTAAACACAAGAACTGAGGGGGTCACCCCAGAGCAGAGCCCAGCTGGACCTACAGCATCTCCAGGGTGGTTGGTGCATGTTGAAGATGCAGTTGCTGTAGGGGCAGCATCAAGGAGTGACGAACAAGGGGGGTATCATCCCTAGCTGGAAGAATAGATGTTCTATTCTAAGGAGACTAAATAATAAGAGCTCTGGCCTTGAACAGAGATGAGTGAAGAGGGATGTGATTAGTTTTGTAAAGCCATGACTAGCACAGGGAAGGTGATTACTGAGTGATTATTCACGACTTCTCTTTATGTACAAACAAAATGAGATTATCCTGCAACTCACAGGAGACAAACAAAAGGAAGTACCTTCTCCTATGATGCACTGAGGAGCTCATTGCCATCGAATGCATTTAGAGAGCAGCTTTGCCCCCAGCTCTCAAACACTGTTCTCTGCAATAGCCTTCAGTGTGGGAAACCTGGGACAGCTGAGATGAGATGGGGTCAAACCAATTTCTCCCATTCTCACTTAACCACCCACTTCTGGCTGCCTCCTGGCCAGAGAAACCTCTGCTCTGAGTCCATAGGGCCATCCCCTTGCTCACTGATGTATTTCTGTCTCCATGTGCAGGTCGTGAAGCATGCAACAGAAACCAAACAGAGTGGGTCGTGGCTAGGAGCAACCCTCAAGATCACAGCACTGACAGTAATCAAGATGTTAAGTGACAAACGCCTGACTGTGCAACTCAGCAGCGTGTGTGCAGTGGGTCAGAAGGAGCTGCCTGGCAGAGGGCAGTGGGCTAACACTGAGCTACCTGAGGGAGCTGCCATCAGGTGGAAGGAAAGGGGCTGCTGAGAGGGAGATGGATGAGTGGACACAAAGTGCTCCTCTTCCAGGTGCTTGCTCCAGTGACAGCCAAACTAATGAAGACCTGGGGCTACGCAGCTGCAGCAGGCTGGACAGCGGGAGCTGAGGAGCAGCAGATTTAAAGGAGGAGCAGTGCCAAACCACAGTGTTGGTGGTCAAAGTTCAGTGACACAGGAGACGGACACATGCTTTAAAGAAGGGGGCTGAGAAGACAGTCTGGAAGGAACAAGGAGGAATCCAAGGAGGCAGGAGCAGAAGGAAGCAGAGGCACCATCATTAGCATCAGCTAAAGAGCTTGTAAAATAAGAGCTGCAGACAAAGGGACTCTTAACCTTCTGTCCCACCCATAGATGCTAAGGAATATACGCAGTCTAGTTTCTAGGAACACGAGCGTGATTCTAGCTCTGCAGTAGGCTGTGGGATCTGTTCTGCAGACTGAGGCTGCAACCACAAGTACGTCTTTGCAGTGTGAAAACGAGATCTGCGTTCTGCAGGAAGAAAGCGGCATCTTCGTGTCCTTCTCCCACCCACGACACTTGTGTTGTGGCGGCAGAACCGAGGGATGGACTGACCCAAAAGGATGTGAAAATGGGTCAGAAGATTGCTTGGAGTTTGAAGGCAGCCTGCAGTACGTTGTGGCTCTTTGTGTCCTCCGGGGCAAAGGTGGTAAAGGGGTACCTGCAATAAGTACTGACAGCAAAGCTCTTTCCTGAGGGTTTAGCTATGGGCTGCAGACAACCGCAGTGCTCTGGCTCCAGAAACAGCAGAGAGAGATCTTGGATTTTTTTTTCAGTTTAAAGGTTTAGCACATTTAAAATTGTTTTGCTTTTCCAAGTTTAAAAAAACCCAACAACCCCCCCAAAAATCAATGTTTTTTGCTTTATGAGCTGCACAGGATATTTAGTGCTGACCAGCTTCATATGATCCTTTAGCCTTTGGTGATTTACCAAGGATTCAATCCAGCTTATTTCACTTAGGATTTGAAGAGACAGTTGGCCTTTAACTGTGTGTTTGGAATCTTTGAATCAATCGATTGATTGATTGATTTGGGTAGATCTTTCAACAAACTGGGTGCTCTAATTGATGCTCATCTTGCTGGGTGCAAAGTGTCCGGGGAAGAAGGCAAGCCTCTGACCTCCCAAAGGCCATCTGGGCCACGTCAGCCCATTGGGGCTCATGAACTACACAACGCTGTTGGCATTTCATCAGAGGGATCACGCATGATGGTGATGGATTCAAAAGGCCACAGCAAATGGCAACAAAGGAGCATCAACCATCTCCAAGAAACGAGTCTGTAAAAGAAGAAACACAGAATTTGTCTTCCAAGGGCTGACATCGCAGAGATTTAGTTCAGTTCAGAAAGTGATGCTCTCGCAAAGTGACATTACAGATATTTAGATGCTTTCACAAAGTGATAGGCCTCCCAGCTCATTTAACTGCCCAGCTTCATGTCCTTAGCAGCATCAGAGAAACAGCTCTGGTAAGGTTACAGACTGCAACTCGTGCGTCGTGGGCTGCTTTTCACCAATGTAGTTGTGACCACAGAGCAGCTAACTGCCTAGTTTGAAATGGGAAACGGGTGAGATGGTAGGGCAGGATAGAGGTAACTGAGAGAGCTGCAGATGCTGTGCTAGTGATGGCAGCCTTATCTGCTGTTATATCAGGTACCTCGCCATCACACTGCAGTCCAGCAGGCGCTTCCTTAGATTTGCCTGGCTTTGCACAGCTCCTGAGGTACCAGAGGGGCTTTCAAGGGCTAAATCTCAACAATACTGAGATTATGAAGTACACAAATGAGAAGGACACTTGATACAATAATAGGTAACATGGAAAGGATATTGTAAAATAAATACGTTGCATCTTCAGGTAAGTGGAGCGTATTCAGCTCAGCAGAAATCCAGGCAATTAACCTACCATGGAGGTGGTGGCCCAGGTGGATCCATTAGCAATTACACATGAGGAGCCATTCAGGACACAGGGTTTTCAAGGACCTGCAAGGACAAACACCAGTGCTTCACCTTGCAGCAGGCCCAGTGGTTGAACACACACCCCAGCACATCTCAGTCCAGCTCCCAGCAGTGCAGAAATCATTGAAACAATTAATAGACCTTGTGCCTGGCAGCACCCACTGGAGATGATAAACATCGCTCAACAGGAAGACTTCAGCAATCGATACCCAAACCAACCTCATTCACTTCTTATTTGAAAATAAGCTTCCTAGGTGACAGAAATCATCCAAATAATGAGTAATAACAAAAGATTGCTTTCATCTTGGAGCAGCCCTGCATAGACTGGCACAGGAGCAGTGGGCAGGGCATGGCAGCTCTTTCTGCAGAGGCTTTGCCACAGCCTTAGGGAGCAAAAGTGATGCTAAAGCCAGCTAGCATGATAGGGGGATTTCAGATAGCAGGAGGGAATCTGCCATCCCAGCCTCTGGCCAACACACAGTGACTGATAGCCCTGCTCAGATGAGGTGTACCCCCACCTGAACAAGCACCATCAGAGATGTAGCAGCTCTGAGGCTGGATGGCGTCCTCATTGAAGCTCACTGCCCGCTCCAGGATGCTCATCTTCCCGGTGATGTTCTCTTGTCATTCAAACCCTGTCCAAGCCCAGCTGCTTAGCTTATAAAATCTGACAACTGTAGTATGGATGCAAATACATTTGGCAGGGTGCAAAAGTCCATGTGTGCTTGAAGGGAATTCACGTTTGAACACGGCTTCTGCATACATAGGACCTGGGGAAGATTTCTAAGATGTTTCCCTGCAGCATGCTCTCAATAAAGAAGAAGATGTGGAGGCACAGCACAAGCTCTTCTAAAACAACAGTGGCATAGCTGCAGGAGCCTCAGCACCAGCTCTGCCATGGGAGACAGGAGAGTTTGCAAAGACAGCTACTTAATTATCAGGCAAAGTAATACAGGCAAGATCCCCAATTCCCTCCATGATGGAGAATCACCTGTGGCACACAGGGCACCAGCATTCCCAGCTGCTTTGCCCTGGATTCTGTAAAGAGCAGGTACAACATCCCACAGATGGGCAGACTATACCTCATAAGGCTTGCAGCAGCCCTTTCCCTCACTGGCCACCTCCATTCCCTCCAGACCCTTCAACATCATAGAGTGGTCCCTGTGTTCCCAAGGGGAACAGCCTGCATGGGATACTGAAGCTCCTGAATGTGCCTGAGGCTGTAGGACAGGGTGCGAGAGAAGCTGTGGCTGCCCCATCCCTGGCAGTGTTCAAGGCCAGGTTGGACACAGGGGCTTGGAGTAATCTGCTCCAGTGGAAGGTGTCCCTGCCCATGGCAGTGAGTTGGAACGGGATGAGCTTTAAGGTCCCTTCCAACACAAACCACTCTGTGATTCTATGACAGAGGCTGAGAGAGGTTTTCAAGTCTGCTTCCCAGCAACAGGAGCCATCCAGAGGATGGTCCACAGGGATAAAAGGCTGTTAGAAAAAAACAGAGTGATGGCATAGCCCAAAAATCTTTTCCATGTCAGCTGTCTGAACGTCCATTTCCACCCTGGCATTCCCACATTTTCTAAAAATCTCTCGGAAAGAGACACATGCATGGTCCTTAGAGTTTTTTGGGGATGAGAACTAGGAAGCTCTGCTCCTCCATGTAGCCCATGGCTAAACTCCACAAGGATCTGGGGCACAACTGGTGCTCAGGAGCCTGGCCCCTACCTAGGAAGCACTGGCAGAGCCTACCTAGCTCAGGGATGCTCCATGGTTCAGCACTTTTGGAGACATCCCTAACAGTATTGCTGCAATTATCCTGTTGTTTAGGTGTCCCTGAGGAATGGAGAGATCCTCATTATCTGAAGGACTGAGAATTCAGATGTGCAGGAGGTGTCAAAGAGGATTTTGAAGCCCCATGAATTGGTAGCTACCCAACCATCCACCTATCCATCCAGCTCCTCACTGCCCCTAACAAAGGCAGCAGGAACAAACCGATCTGAGCCAATGGAAAGCAGAGGGAAATGTGCAAAGCTCTTGAGGGGTTAACCTGCTCTCCAGTATGGTTCAGTGAAATTGTCAAACAATCCCTTCTGACAAATTGCCTGAGAAGAGAGAGAAAAATATCAACGGCCGAGCGCATGGTAATGATTTCTGAAACGTTCCCCAGCACCAAAATGGTAAAAAACCATTAGCAAAGCAAACTGCATTTTGTGCACATAATTCACACCAGAACACAGCATCCAGGCAGCCCTGCTTTCCATTATTAACGGGACAGCATGCCAAGTCATCTAGAAAGCTCTCCTCACGCTGCTGGTGATGCAGAGCAGGGGATCAGCTCTGCTCCAGGGAGGGCAGGGTGGCCTCAGCACCTTCATCCCTGTGCTTCTCCCCCACGATGCTCCTCAGAGCCCTGGGTGGGGTGGGAATGCCGTGGGATTCACCATGCACGGCTGGACTGCATGTGCAAACCTCAGCTCCAACCCAAAGCCCATCAGCATCCTCCTTCCCCAAGCCTTGGTGCTCACTGTGGATACTGCGGCTCGGCTGCTGGCACAGCCCAGCTTCCATCACTCCTCTCCTGGCTTGGGAGCAGCCCTTCAAAGCAGGGTGCTCACAGGACACCAGCTTTGCACAGCTCATTTTCCCTCTGTTTTTGCTCCCCACGCTACCGGGGAGCCTGCGGCTGGCTCTTTGCATGGCCCAAGCCTCGCCGGTGCCTCCCCAGCCCTACAGAGCCGCACTCCACCCCGGTTACCAAAGCTCCTTCTCAAGCGCTCTCTGGGTGACTAAGTGCCCTGCTGAGCAGCTACTAGACAGATTGACTCCAGATGCTTATGGACAAACATTACCCGTTGTGCTCAAAGGCCTGGCTCTGACACATTCCTGGCATGCCCAACACCCGCAGGAAAAACAATATTCAGATGAGGCTGGTGTGTGCCTCTCATGGGGAGCTGCCTTTTAGGACTATGATGAGAAATAGTACCTGGGCTTGCGCAAGCCACCCTGGGGATGCTCCTGTTGATGCTGCGTGCTGCACATGCGGATGGATGAGTTTTGCGTGCTGAAGCATCCACACAACAGCAGTAGGTGTATAGGGAAACCAAGGAGCTCACATCAGTCAATGGGCTGCAGTGCCAGGTTTCCCAAGCCACACAGCATGCAAACCCTGCTTTTGTGATGAAGCAAAAAGAAACCACCACAGCACCACAGCTCCCAGGGCTCATGGCACAGCGCTTGGCTTGCAGGAGCTCCCACTGCTCCCCAAACCCATCTCCTGGTTGGTTCTGCTCCTTCACTCCATCTCTTGCTGGTGCCCCAACATGTCAGGGCAGCACTCTGCGGTGCCTGGCAGAGAGGACCTGGTGCCAGCCCTGCTGCGTGCCAGGAAGCCAGTCCAAAGGGTGAGGAGAAGAGAAGGCAGCAAGGAGGAGCCAGGATGGGTTTTGGTCAGGGAAAGGTTCTGTAATTTATTACCTGTGCTCCAGGACAGGCAGGATTGTAATAAACACCTTCTTTGAGTCCTGTAGATAGAAGTTACATGAATATTACCTACTTTAAAAGAACATTAGCATTTCAAAGTCAAAAATTAGGAGACAGTGGAACACAATGACTGCGCACTGGCAGGATTCTGCTTTGCCTCCTTATATGCTGTGATCCTTTTCATCTCACTGTGGCATGTTGTTCCCTGCAGGATGGGCCATAGGGTTGGGTATAGGACCTCCCAAACCACTCCTCAAGCTTGGATCCAGAAGAAGAAATGACTAACAGCAGGTCGTTGTGCTCTTTGTTGTTTGGCCTCAAAAGAACAGTGGAGCCAGCTCCTTTCAGCAGGTTAGGAGGCAGCACAGGTCAAGCCAAGTTTGTATTCCTGGGTCTGGGTGATTAAAAAAGCATTCCTCTGTCCCACTGTTAGTCCCTGCAGCACTCACATCCCAAGCAGTCCTTGCAGTCTTGGTGCTCTGATCTCCAAAGACTTGTCAGCAGCAGAAGCAGCACAGAGCAGAAAGATGGCAGCGATCAGGGACATGAAATGGCTTTTGCAGAGGAGAAGCTGAGCAAATGAGATCTGCCTAAAAGTGAAGTGGAAGATGACTTGGGAATGGGTTTTACCCGTTAAGTGTTGAGGAAGAACTAGGGACATCAAATAAAATGATGGAGCAGCAG
The DNA here is from genome assembly GCA_009867235.2 of Psittacus erithacus. Lineage (NCBI taxonomy): Eukaryota > Metazoa > Chordata > Aves > Psittaciformes > Psittacidae > Psittacus > Psittacus erithacus. The sequence continues at coordinate 38,405 of WYDI02042496.1, forward strand.
CACTAGCGCATGCAAAAACCTTCTCCACAGCCCCCAGAGTACCACTGCTGCGTAGCACTGGGGATTACAGGGCTCTGTGGTCCTGCACACGTGAACCCAGAACGTGCTTACGTAAATTAGCAGCACATAGATCCAACAGGGAATTGAAAGCAAAGAAACAGATGCAATCTCTGGCGCTGGAAGCCTTTAAACAGAAGCTTGCTTGTCGCTGCTGGAAAGTATAATCAGGGAAGCCATAACTGTTGGCTTACCCTCTTGACAAACCCTTCCTCAGCACTTTGAGGGACCAGCCTGTGTCAAAACCAAGAGGCAGGATGCACTCTTGTACGTATTCAGTGCAGCTATTCTTGCATTCCCACAAGCAGGCTTCCTAATGGGAGATGGAGGTGTAGATAGGATAGTGCTCTAACCCCAACTTGTTTAGGGCGTGGTATCTTAAATAGCAGGAAACAATGCTAAGAAATATCTTTGATCAACACAGCTGGAAGCTCAGGAAATAAAGACCGAAAGGAAATACAGAGCTTTCTTGGCTCTAGTCCTGTTAGCGGGGAAGAAGCTGACCAGCAAACGCTGGTCCTGATAAAACCCTGCAATGCAAAATTAGACCGCGTTAAGGAAGCCAGTTTGCCTGCAGCTATCAATAGATGCATGTTTACCTTCTTTAGCGCTAAATAGTTGGTGCTAATAATATCACTTTGCCTCATGCAGATTAAGCCAATCTTACTTTAGTAATTGAAAACAGTCCCATCAGCACAATGGCATTCATAATGCACCAACTCTCATTTTGTACAGACATGCCAGTTGCAGGTGACCCAAACTTCCTTTGCAACAGAGTGACTAAACTGAGGCAAGGAATGCGAGTTGTCTGCTGACAGACTAATTACTTTTTAGTTTCCAAGATAATATTCCAAGTGTTTGAATAAGACCATTTTTCCTGCTCGTCTACTGCAGCTATGAAGATTGTGTTACTGTCATATGTGAGCTCTTATCTCTTATCTGCATTCTTTCATCTTTGCCACTCATTTAAATGTGCTTAAGGTTTTGAGCAGGGTTTTGTCTCTGCTCCAGAGAACCTGGCTCCTCTGCACCACCTCTGTGAGCACTCTTGGCTCTGGGCCTGTGGCAAGATCACAGCAACCTCTCCAAGGTGCTGCGTCTCTGGTATGCCCCTGGGATGTGCCCCAAGACCTTCAGCAACTTAATGAAACAGGCAATAGCCTCAGCCCTTCACTCCAGAGCCCTTCCTCAGCAATTTACTCTCAGGGCTCTGGCAAGTTGAGGTTTGCAGCAAGGCAGGTGCTTGGCACTCGTGGACCTGGGCACAGTGCATGGTGCTTGAGCACTGGTGGTGCTGGTGGCTGGGAAATGAGCATTTTGAAGGGGAATGGGGCTCAGCTCAAGGCATTTGCTGGGACAAGGTGCCAGAGTAGTGTCTGCAATGGCAGGAGAGTGAAATCGGTGCTGCATGCAAGCAGGTGTGGGAAAGGATGCATATATCCTTTAATATATGCATGCTGCGGCTCCAAAGTTGGGTCCAGCTCTGCTCCCTGCCCAGTCACACAACATCCCTCTCACATCTCAGCCCACACCCATGCACATCAAAACCTCTGCTTGCTAAAACCCTTTGTGAATTGCTCCTGCTCTCTTCCGAGGACTGGGATCAGTGCTGCCCAGGGGCCCAAGAAGGAGATACAAGATTATAGTGCTATGGGGCTGAGCCCCTTGTTCCATCAGGATGTGCAGAACCTATACACCGTGACAGGTTGCTGCGCCCTGAGGAGAGAGCCAGGCCACATCTCCCACAGCCCGGTTCTCAGGGAGGCTGGATCCCCACGTCAGGTTGGATTTCTCCATGGGGAGCCAGCGGGCAGTGATTGTTGCAGGGGATCATTACCCACACTGTAACACTAACACACAAACCGTGCCTTGGCAGGCAGGTTTCCCAGTGCTCTCTGCTGCCTGCTCTCCGGCAGAGCTGGGGGCTAGAGATCACACAAGGAACACATCTGAGGATGCTTTGGGTTAAAAACAGGACGTTTTTTCCCCTCCTTCAAATTAAAAGAATATCCTGTGCATCCGTCTCGTCAGCCACAGGAGGCATCTTACAGCCGCCATAGCAGATCTAGAGCTGGGAACCAGAAGATGAAATAATTTACTAATTGGAAGTGGCACCAAACATTTTGCCTCTTGCCCCTTCTGTGATCTCGGTGGCAGCTTGCCAGGAAGACGGAGCAAAGGGACAGCCAAGACCAGAGAGGTGGCTGGGGTATGACTCCAACAGACCCACCCTATTGTTTTCCCTGCACCCTGTCACCTTTAATTAATACAAGGAATGCCCATCAAAGGCAGAGCTGGGCGCAAAGCTGAGGAGGAGTGACAGGGCTGGTGCAGAGGAATTTCACACAACAGACCAGGCATTTTCTAGCTCACTGAGTCGTTTTCAGATGGCTTTGCACTTGGCAGACCTCAGCAGCCTGGCGCACGGGGAGCGTGTGGCTTTCTCCGCAGCCAGAAGAAGCCAAAAGTCTTCATTCACTCGTTTACCCATTCACTCGTTCCATGACATGCATTTATTTACCAAAGGATGCTATGATGCGCTCAGCCAGGGCAAGCAGAGAAGGAGCAGCCATCCAGCACCAGCAGTTGCAGTCACAGCAGCCCGTGGCGCAGTCATCAAGTCCCCTACATCAAGGTGGCCTCTCCAAACCAGTAAAGGCAAGTGCTGGGCCACTGGGAAGAGAGATCTGCCCATGGCATGTAGTTGAAACTAGATCTAAGGTCCTTTCCAACCCAAACTATTCTATGATTCTATGATCTTTAGCTGGGACTGCCTTTCTGCATCTGTATAACATCTGCCAGGGCAGCACCATAGCACCATCCCCACCACAATGCCAATGCACCCCCATGGAGGTGGCTACCCAGCATCCTTCACTCTCTGCTACTGCTCAGTGGGTACACAGATCCCTCTGATCAACAGCTTTCCTACACAAACCTCCCCATTTTAAGCACCTAAACACACCTTGCTTCCTCAAGGCTGTTGCTCTGTAAGTCCAAGATCAACCTAGAAAAACTGGCTGTACCAGTTCAGACCTTTGGGTATCTACTGCAAAGATACTCTGAAAGACCTTTCAGGGTATCAGCTCCAAAGGTGAAGCCCTACAACTCACCCATGGGATGCTCATCAGCTCAGGGAAGCAAGAGCAGGACAAGGATGAACAGGAGATGAAGGAAATGGTGGGCAGAGCAAGAGTAAGAGACGCAGTTAAAAACTCTGATAGGGCATGGGACAGGACCCTGTTCTCTGCCTCATATGTGGGACACCCCAGCCCCTGGTCCAAACACCTCCCCCTGCCTGCAGGAGCCAAGTCTGGAGTGCCTGGGCACCTCTTGGAGACGCAGAGCGAGCGCAGCCCAGGTCTGAATCTCAAAGCATTTCCCAGTCCTTGTTTAGACACAGCAAAGGGACTAATCAGGTTTGTGGCTCCATGGGGTTTCTAGCGAAGCAAAATGGGCAGATATTTAATCTTCCCGTTTGAGAGAGAAGCAATGAGAAATCCTCGCAGAAGCTCACCCACAACATGGCCCAACCTGGCATTTGTCTGGTTTGCAACAGCATCGTACTGCATTCATCAAAACCCTGTCCATCATCTGCTCCAACTCCCACGCCTTTCTGCCCAACCAGTGTTCCCTAAGACACGCCACTCTGATGGATAAATACTTGTCTTAAGTTGCCATCTAGGGGAGCAGACAAAGTCAGTTGCTTTGAGGTAGGTTACGAAACGGAGTACACCAAAAGCCTTAAGGTGTTTTGTGTTTAGAGAGAAACTGCTACTACATAAACAGCAACAAAGAATGAGTATTAAGTTACTTAAAATGCCTGAAATACAGCGCAGCAGTGTAATTGTAAACACATGCCTTCATTTTGAAAGCCTGAGAAAGCACAGTGAAACACATCCCTTATGAGCTTATTTCACAGGGGGAGGAGGATGCTCTGTGCAGGGTTTTCCCCCTGGATTCAGGGTCCAATACTGGGAAATGCTCGGATGCGGGAACAGAAAGCCCTCTGAACTCTCTCCTGAGATCTCCTCCCCACCTTCCAGACTGACAAGCGTTGTTGCCAGGGAGGCAAAGCAGCTCAGAGACACACGGAGCAGGACGCGCTCTCACTGCTGTATTTACTGGGAGAGCTTCCCCCTGAACTGCCCATAGAGAGCTCAGCTGAGCTGTGACCAGAGGGGTTGTGCTCACACAGGTTTCCTACCAAGTTATTTTGCTTTGTTAAAAGAGGAAGATGAGAAAACAAAAGCGATGAGATCAATGAGAGGCTAAACTCAGGTTAAATCCAGATGGGCACAGGATGGAAATCAGTTCTGTGGGCCTCGGAAGAGCAGAGGGAAAACAAAAACACATACAAGGAAGGCGGAGAGAGAGATAATAGCATGGGGCAAATGGGTGAGGGCGGATGGGCTGCTCTGCCGACTGGTGAAGGCCTTGTGCTGCAGCTGCCCTGGGGAGCTGAGGTCCCTGCCCTCGCCTCAGCCTGCCGCAGCAGGCTGCTGAGCTGCTGTTCTTCAGTGGAAGCTGCTCTGAGCTCCTCAGACAAAAGGTTCCCTCTATCTGCATTTATAAAGTGCTTATCACAGTGGGGTCTGCTGCTCCAAGCCCTTTCCTAGAGAAGGGCAGAGAGTTTCTATTGTTGTTATACAAATAGCTTCCCCTGCCAGTTCCTTTCCTTCCAGGCTACTGAGTGGAGCTTGGCTTGGCTCCCTCTGGACTAATTTGATGAGAGATAATTATCTTGTTAATATCATCTTATTTTCCTAAGTCCCAGCCTCTCTTTTATTAATTCCATCAGTTGCTGGTTGTGTTGCTCTTAGGTCCCTGTCTATTCAAACCCATGCAACAGGCACTTCTGGGAGAAAGTCATATAAAGAACAACTCGACTTCAAGAATGCAAATATTGACATTTTTCACAAAGGGGATTTGGAAGCTGTTCCTCCTCACTGAGCTGGCCCCTGTGGGAACTGCTTGGACGCTGTCTGTGTATGGGTGAGATGCTGCTGCAGTGGGAGATGCTCAGGATTTGGTACCCGCTCATGAGGAGCAGAAGTGTTGGGTGCTCCACAGCAGTACCATATCAGGAGATGCCTCAGAACATGCAAAACAAGGTGCACCCTGGTAAGAGTCCCTTCTGTGCCCCATCTTTGGGTTGAACCACCTCAATGCAGCCAACAAGGGACAGAAAATGAGAACTGAGCATGGATATGGGTTGGTTTAAGTGGAAAGGCTCAGTTTCACCTATCTAAACAGCTGTCTGTGAGCATGAGGATGTAGCTAACGTGCCTATTTTGCCACACGGTAGCTAATCCCATGTCAGGGGAAGCCTATGCAGAGAGACAGTGTGAGCAGCGGAGTACCCCTCCTCAGGATGCGCACAAAACCCTGCCAAGTCTTTCAGATCTCATTATCCTTTGCAAGAACATTTATGGCTATTCTTAACATTAACAGTGCAATTGTATTATCTCATATAATCATACAACATGACTCATTATGAAGCCATAGCCTGTAAGCACAGCGAATGCCCTGGAGCACTGTCCCTCTGCCCTTGCCCTGCACTCACCAGCAGGCATGCCAAGGAGGATCCCATCTCCCCTGGAAGCACACCCCACTCTCCTCCAGGCATGACACCTACCTGCATCCCTTGCTATCAAGGGAACATTGTGTGGGGCTGCTAATGCCATGGGCAGGCCCTGAAGGGGACCCAAAGGATGCCCTGCTGCTGGGATCCCCCCCAGCAGGGATAAGGAGCTTTTGGGCTTTGTTAGGGAAGGAAAAAAAAAGGCACATTTTAACATCAGCTGAAGTGGGCATCTTCCTGATGGGGGCAACTTCAGTAGGATTTTAAGGAAGATGCTGTATTGGATGTGCCAGCTTTCTCCCAGTACCACTTCAGGTACCTAAGATTTGTTTTTCCTTGGATCTGGGCTTCAATCCCTGTAAAACAAAGCACTTGTGCAAATGCTCAGCTCTAACTATGGGTTTAAGTAGTTAAGTATGTTCTCAAGCGATTTTCTGAATCAGGGCATAAATGCAAACCTCTTCTCTTTGGCTTGACTTCTCTTCAATAACACAGATATCAAACTCATTCAATGGAGAGGCAGAGAAAATGAGTGGGTCGGGCAGACTTCCTCTCTGCTAGAAACAGAATTACATTAAGCCTGCTCATGACTGCTTGCAGGAAGAAGCTTTTTTGTTCTAGTTTGTACAAGTGCTCACACTGTGCTTGTCGCTGTAGCATCCAAGAGCTTTCCAGTATTGCATTAAACAATGTGACTAATATCTGCAGCATGCTCATAAGCTGTGGATTTCAAGTCCAGAACTTAGGCTCATTTATTCAAAGGACCAAACTCATTCACTGATGGAGTAAGGAAGTATGTTTTCAGTAGTGGCAGATGTACTTACAGCATTTAATCATGCAGGCAAGAAGAATGCCAGTCTTTAGCTGGTATGTCATACCCCAAGGTAGAGTGTCCTTTAACTGAGTCTCTGCTGTTCTACATGGTCTGAGGTCACCCTACAGGCTCCACTGTGCAGAGGGAAACTGATTAATAAGCCATTAGAAATAAACCCATGAATATGATGCAATACTTCAAGTCATATTGTGAGAAGACTCAGGGGGTTGAAACATTCAGATAAACAGCCTTGAGTCAATAATTTCACCATCTCCATGGTAAAAGGAGGTAAAGAGAAAAAGAAAGATGAAAGGAGATACAGTAAAATGACGGGTAGGGCAAAGCAGCAGAATAAAAAGGGCAAGAAACAAAATGAGAAGACTGATTATTTCTCCGATTCCCCTGCGTATGCAGACACGGAGGGAATCGCGGCTTGGCTATTCCTTGCTCTCTAGGCAGGTTGGTGGGGCATTGCGGGAAGGCTTGCTCCATTTGCATGCTAACTGTTGTCCTCCTGGGACATGAGATCTGCTGCTCAGCTCCAGCAGTTCACAGCATGTTCGCACTCAGGGAGAAACAGATATTGCACTTCACCATTGATTAGGCCTATGAAAGACCGGGCAGAAAGGAAACATCAATATATCACTGCAGCACAACATACATTTGTTGTATATACCAAAACATTAAAAACAGCGTACGGGATGTGAGAAAAGGAAGCAGAATTATGTGGGCTGCTGGCGTTTACTGAAGCAGTGCAGCACATATGCTTTGATCCTACACCCCTGGAGACACTGTCTGTGCAAAGTGCCTGGTGGTTCGTCAGCCACTGCGCTTCAACAGCGGCAGAGGTGACATGACAGAGTCATCTGCTCAGTCCCTGTATCAGGAGCTTATGCTTCTCCAGGCAGAGAAGCCCTGGCAGCATCTCCTTCCTGTCTAGGAAGGAGAATCACCACCTGGGTTGCAGCAGACCAGGTGAGATGCTGAAGACTTGCAGTGCTCCACACTGGCAAGCGAATATCATCTGAGCTAAAGTTCCTTTTTTCCCCTGGCACTTTCACACAGGGCTGGAAAGTGGTTTCATGAGCTGCCCAAGTGCTCGCAGCCCCTTTGTCCTCTGTTGAGTCACCTCAAAATTCACAGTTTCTGCAAAGCAAACAGGAGCTTTTTGCTTGCATCTTGGTGCATCATGACTGGGCAAGCATCCATCAGCTGGTGTTCCTCTGTTATCCTACCCCCAAGATCCCACCTCTCTGCTCCCACTAATACCTCACAGAATTATGAGGTTTGTCCCTAGTCTACCACCTCTGCGGCAGAGATGTAGCATAGGGCCAAGTAGGAATTGTGTGCTGGCCATCAAGGCAAATAAACACCGTAAGTAAGTATGGAGCAAAACCCATATGTAAACAGCAGCGAGGCTGCCTGTGCATGACTGAGCACCTGCCTCGTATTTCATTTTCTCCTCCTTTTTCAGTATGCAGCTGACTACCTTTTTACTGTCCAAGTCCTGCAACAAACAGAAATATTAATGTCCTCATCTGCTTTCCTATGAAACTCATCATTCTGGCGTCCAAGTGCTTCACAGACATTCAAGAATTCATTTGCACAAGATCCTGTATGGTGAAGGGGTTTATGAAGATTAAATAGATCCATTAGTTTTAGGTACCTAGTCTGAGACACATGGTCCCTCCTTTGTTTTGCTGTTTGGGTTTTCCCTTGTTATTGGTTTTCCTTTTTTTTCCCCAGCAAAGTTATTACAAGGATGACTTGCATGTTCAGAGCAAGGATCATGCTGACTCCGGTTGTAGTGCAACTGCTCAGCCTTAAGCAATTCAAGTAGCAGGGTCTCCAGCCAGATACCAGGGAATGAGGAACACATTAGAAATCAACAGTGAAATATCTGCTGTACAGGACTTGCCAGCTATCAGATGGGAGTGCTGGAGCAGAGGCAAGAATAATACGTGGCTCTCCAGGGTGGCATCAGGTCACTCCAATCTCCTCCCTTCCCACAACTTGTCTTCTTTTCCTAACACTTTCCCAGTTTTGCAACAAGCAAAGGGTCCTACAGCCCACAGGATAAGCCCTGACTTACCCCCACACCACAGCAGCTGTGCTCTTGGTGTGTTGGATCTCTTAAAGAACGAACATCATGACTGTACAGGAAGTTCGTCACGGCGCTCATCCAGAGCCACATGAATTCACTGTTGCTTTAAAGTAAGGCATTGAAAGTTAACGAAATCTTCGTCTCTTTTACTGACACTTTCTGGGGTCTTAAAAAGGGGAACTAGCAAAGGATAACTCAACCATGCTTCACCAGATTAATCCCCTCCAGCTCCTCTGGGGACTTCTACATGTGCCAGGCTGTGCTGGCCACTCCTCCTTTCACTCATCTCCTCACCCTGGAGAGCAGATGCCCCTCAGGGCCCTGCCACACGCTTGGTCACTTCAGAGCCAGCCAGTATGGATTCCACACATTTCCCAGTGCCTTCTTTTTGCAAACAAGGGGCGTTGAATTAATTCCAAGCAATTTATCATACAGGCAGCACAGCAGTTGGCAAGTACAACACTGTAGACCAGTGATCAAAGAGCACCCAGTGGGTCTACATGTGCCCGTATCTGAAGAGCCCAGGCATCTCTCCTAATAACACACATTGAATGTTCCAGCTCCCTGTACAGGGCATCAATCATTTTCCTGTTGGTTATCATTTTCTATCATGTGTCTCTTGTGCATTTTTAATTGGTTAATTACTTTATTCATACACTAAGCACACCCTCAAGCTCCAATTATTATCAGCATTAAGTGCTCAGTTCATCCTATACATCTTTTAAAAGCTATGTTTGGCTGTTTCCTCATCCACACTTCCTTCTGGTACAATACCATAGGGGTCCTGCAGATACCTTAGCTAGTCCTTTGACAGACTATAGCCATCCTGCTCATTAGTCTATTATCTAGCTGCTTATCAGCCCCACTCCCGAGCTCCTCATTACTGCAGTTGCAATTACAATAGCTAACATTCCTCCTTTCAGGCCCGAATAGTACCAGTTCACTTGTAACAGGCCACTGCTATTCAAGTTAACAGCTCCCCACAGCAATAGTAGGTTGACTTTCCTATATAAGCCAACACCTACACTGCCTTAATGAACAGCAGAGCTGTTCCTTCTGCTTGCTCACACTTCACTGTGGGCATTTTGCTCTATCTTTGGTTAAAGGCGCTGGCTGCGTCCCAGAGAGGAAACCCAACTCTTTTCTCATCCTTGGTGCTGCTCTCTGCTTAGTTTGGAAGAGAATTGAAATGGCTGCTTTCTCCAGAGTAAACAAATACCTTCATCTGGAGGAAGCATCCAGAGGTCAGGATGGGCTGGCCATGAGCAAGGACAAGCAGCAGTAAAACATAAAGGCAAACTGGGAGGCTGTTGGAGCAGAACAAGGTGTCTGCACAGACACCATGGCCCAGGGGTGGTTTAGTTTTGGCTCTTTCATGCCACCCATTTCTCCCTGCTGGAAGAACTGCCTTTTGCCAGGAGAGGGTGGTGAGGGGTGAACCTGCCCCTGCTCACGGATTTGGTCCACAAGAATGGAGCAGGACTCCCACACAGACCACTGAGGTAATGAACAACTGTTGGAGGGGCTCCTCATCATGCCCCCATCCTGCCACCCACCAGAGCTTCCCCCTACTCCTAAGGATCTACTGTCAGTCTGCGAGCAAGGCAAAAACCACACCAGGCTTGCTTCCATCACCTGCAGCTCCTGGTTTGCAGGATGCAGCCCAGAGAGCTTGTTTGCTTTGGTTTCCCACTCTCCTTGCCACTGGCTGGCAGCTCAGGACCCGCTGCACATAGCAGTGCTCTGCTCCTTTCCAACAGGCTTGATGGCTGTGTCCACAAGTTAAACCTTGTGCTAGAAATAGGGTCAGCTAAGGCACTGGATATAGGTCCCCTGACCTTTCCCATGGCTCTGCTGATCCTGAAATAAAGCTGTCCCCACCCAGCTGGGAAAGCAGGCTCATGCAGAAGGGCGATTTTATGCATTTAAAGCACTGTCTTCTACTCCTGCACTATAATCCTGTGTGCAATATTAATTATCCAGCTAGCACTGTTGCCATGACACTTCTTAAAGCCATCAAAGCCAACATAAGCATGTTAGACTTCCACCCCACCCTTCCTATTTGATTCTAGACTCCAGACAATGCCTCAGCGCCAAGCATTCATGGCAGGGGAGGAGCAGGCACCGTCTCAAGGGTTACCTAGCCCTCTGCACAGCGCAAGAAAAGTCCAGATTTGGACTTTTGGAAGTTGTGTCTAACTCTGAAGCTGCATTCCAAGAACTGACTGACTCCAAACATGCCCATTTTTAGGTCACACTGCAAAATTACTTTTTTCCTTATCACAACATTGCCCTATCTTTAGAAGCTAAAAGGAATGATTAGAGTTATAAGGAGAAAGTAAAAGAGAAGTGAAGGGGGTGGGGTGTATAAGCAGATCCAGAGCCCTGAAAAAAGACACAAATATGAGATCAAAAGAGGATAAGCCAAATTGTGAATAACCTGATGTATTCAGCATTTACATCCCTCAGCAGCTGACACTTAAGAACCCCCACAGGCAGCAACAGAACAGATCTGGGTCCTTCCCCCACCCATCCAGAGCACAGCCTAAATGCTGGAAGCAGCCCTCTTACACCTCCAAAAACTAGGAGGAGGTCAATCATATTTAACCTGGAATGATGACAAGTGCAAGAGAAATGCTTCCTGGTTAAGGGTTTGGGCCAGGGAATGATTTTTGCCTCCATGTGAAAGCACTGGTGTGTGATCCTCTCATTTGCAGCATCTATGATGAGCACAGGCAGGATACCCAGAAGTTTGGCCAAAGGCACAGCAGGTACCAAAGGACTGGTTTTGGCCACAACATGTTTCCAGGGTTAGGTTCGGTCCACTATGCATACATAAATATATATATACACACACACATACAGCTTGAGGTTACATCCTTTGAGGGACGGAACAAGTTTATCCTGGCAGATTTAGGCTCTCCTCTGCAGGCTGTTTCTATACAGCAAGGTGGTCTGTCCTACATTGCCCACTATTTCCCTTGTCAGCTACAGCAGTGCCTGCAGGTATCATCAGAAAGCTGCAGAGAACCCTTAAACTGGGTGGTAAAGCAAGCCCAGAAGTTCACCTCATCCATCATGGTCACCCAGTGCTCTATTCCCAGCAATCATGCTGCAGTTACATTGATAGCAAGAAAAAACATCAGTCAAATGGAGATCACAGGCATGGGCAGGAAGGATGTATTGCGAGCAATGGGCTCCTTCCCTTGGGAAGTCACTTCTGTTTGTTAGCTGGTGCAGGGAGCTGCAGCACAAGCCTGATGAGGAGCAGCTGACGGAATGGGGGGGTTTAGTCTGGAGAAGAGAAGGCTCAGGGGGGACCTGATCAGGTCCCCTGACAGAAGGATGGAGCCAGGATGGAGCTGGGCTCTGCTCCCAAGGAACAAGGGATGGGACAAGAGGAAACGGCCTCAAGCTGCACCAGGACAGGTTTAGATGGAGCTGAGGAACAATTCCTGCCCCAGAGGGTGCTCAGGCATTGGAACAGGCTGCCCAGGGCAGTGCAGCAGTCACCGGCCCTGCAAGTGTTCTCACACCGTGGAGATGAGGCCTCAGTGCCATGGGTTAGTGGTGGCCTTGGCAGTGCTGGGGGGCGGCTGCGCTTGATCTTAAAGGTCTTTTCCAACCTAAATGATTCCGTGATTCTGTGTGTGGGCAGTGCTGGCCCTGGGGGCTCAGCAGTCAGAAAAGCCAGTGCCCCCATAGACAACCCCGTGGTGATGTTTATAATGTTTGCTGTTGGCAGCTGAGCAGGTAAACCAACACCATCTCTTACAGCAAGATTGTAGCTGTGGTAAAGTGAGAGCCAGTAGCAGCCATCAGGTCTGCTGCATTCTGAACCCTCCTGGCAGCTCTGTTATCAGCTTCCAGGGAAAGAGTGAATGCCAGAGAAAAACTGTTGATTAATCCAAAATATTGAGCTCCCCTCCCATGGCTCTTCATTACTTCACATCTTCAACATTCATCTTAATGTTTAGTAATTAGTGAAGGTTTTAAATACACCTGTAAGCCTGAGCACTTAAGGTACTCCAATTCATCCAAGGTACTTGAACGAAACCCGAGATACACAGTTGGACAAGATGGCCTTTGAATGTCTCTTACAACCCAAACTGTTCTATGATTCTATGGTTTAAGACATAGACTGAAGGCACACTTGTGCTTTCTTCCTCTGCCTCACTGCCCCTTCATGATATACCCTGCCTTCTTGGATGGGGCTTGGAGCAACCTGCTCTAGTAGAAAGTGTCCCTGCCCATGACACAGAACTGGATGAGCTTTAATATCCCTTCCAACAAACTATTCTAAGATTCTCCCTGAAGAAGCTGGAAAACACTTACCAGTGCTCTGCTCAAGCTCTCCATATGTTGCAGGAGCTTCCTTGGTGGCCCTGGAGGTGGTCTTCAGAGTGAAAAGCAGCAAGAACAGGGCTGCTCCTGAGCAAGGAGGAAGCCAGTAGCAGAGTAGCATCCAGGGACTGGCATATCCCAAGGTAACAGAATGGGACTAGGCTGGTGACACAGGCAGGTCCATCAGCAGTCCTAGAGAGGCTGAGGTGGCAAATCAGGTCCAGGGTTCAGCCAAGAAGACCAACCAGAGCTGGAAACAAAAGCATCCACACAGCAGCTGCAAACAGGGTTAAGTGCTCAGCCCCAAATTTAAACTGAGCTGTTGGATGGGTGCATGGGGAGCCCAGGTGGGGCTGATGGGGCAATTAAAGCCTATTAATGCCCCATTAGTCCGTGACACTCAGGCTGTAGAAACTGCCTTTTCCCTGCAGGACTGGGACAGCAGCGGTTCTTGGGTCTGGGAGAGGAGCACGGCCTGCACATGGGTGACAGGGCATTGCCCTGTGCAGGTCCCTTCCAGCCATCCCAGGCAGGGAGGTAACAGGGCTGAGAGAGCAGTAGCACTGTACTTTGCCCCAGTGCTTTATTTTAAGGATCTTTTTAGGTTCTTTCCTTTAGTCCCCAGTGCTTTATATTCTTCATTGTGCCAAGATTAGACGCACATTGTCCTACTGCAGAAAGATAGCAGGGCAATACAAAAGCAAAATGCTTATTCTCTGAGAACTCATAGGAGATGTTGTCCCTGAGGTGTCAGCCTTTCCTTTTTTGCCCTGACAGTTTGCTTACCTCCTCTGTCCACATCTGGGTACATGCTTCCAGGTAGGAAAGGCGAGGAAGGAGCTATAGAAGCAAGAAGCTACAAAGCAAGGAGCTGCTTCTTTTACTGTAGAAGGAGATACGAGTGGATCTCTTACTTCTGCTTATGAAATCCCATTTATGACAATATTCACACCTACAAGCAGCTGGCACCCTTCTTCCTATGCCAGAGGCTCTACTGGTGATGAGTTTCTGGCTGGGAGCATTACCACTCACAACTGATATGTTAATGCAATTAGAGACAGTGCCAAGTGCAAAGCAGTATTTGTCCTGATATCATTGGTGATAAAGGAGCCTCCTGTGTGAGAAGCAAGTCCATTTCCAATCCATCTGTATCTATATCTAAAAAAGCTTTCATTTTCCCGAGCGCTGCAGCAGATTCTCGTGATAAATTGCTGCCATAGCTTAGCTCCCAACTACATTACATCCTATTCAAATCCCCTTCATTATAACAAGAAGCTATATGACACCAAAAGCTTGTCTCAGGAATTTATGGCACAGTGGAGACTCTTAGATCCACTAAACCCCATTAAAACCGTCTCCCTTATAAAACATACACCTTATTATGCACCTCAGTAGCGGGCAGCAGGTTGCCTTCTGCCAGGGCTCTTATTACCTGTGCAAGGAGCACGTGAAAGCAATCGAGTCCCTGCTGAAAGCATGGGGTTGGCGCATCCGTGCCTCCTGCCTAGCACATGTCAGGGTCATTGGTGCTGCAGAGAGCTTTGTACAGTCATCTTGTACTTCAGGTTTTCTCACTAAGCCAAGGCAAAAGAAAATGCACCCCTTTGGCTAAAGCCAGGCTTTAGGGCTCTTTCTGATACAAAGCCTTGAAAACTTCATTTGGGGTGGAATGAAATGCTACATTAAATCCAACGTGAAACATCGGGGTTTGTTGTCTTAAAAAGCCATTTAATTAACAGAAACCCCAAAACTCTCCAAATCTCGTAAAATCCTGTAACCTGGGATTTCAGGAGCAGAGCAGCAACACGTGCTGATTTCCTGGTCTCTTCTTTCAAACACCCCCTCTGCTTGCAAACGTGTTGTTTCTCACTTCAGAGTCTTTTCTGTTTCCAGCACTGCTGCCTGGACCTGCCTGCAGCTCCTCAAGCCTGGGAAGCAGGAAAAGAGATGAAGTACCCAACCAGACTGCTTTGAAGCTTCAGGCCTCTCTGACCACCTCCATCCCCATCCCCACACCTTCCCTGCAGCTCCCACCACTGGAGCTCAGCTTTTACAGAAGTGAATGCCACCAGGCAGTAGCCATGAGCAGCCCTCCTGCAACTGCACAGCACTCAGGTATTCCTCATCCCACAGTGACCTGGCACGGGATCAGACCAGGAGGCATTACTAGCATGCATGACCCTTTTGAGCTGGGGAGACACAAAAAGGGATTTTGCTTTTCTCCCACACCACGTTGATTCTCTTCCCCACTTTTCCCCTCCCAGCATTCACACCAGGCTATGCCCTTCAGGAGTCCAGGTGGCAGGTCCTGTCCGATCAGCGTGCTGCTCATTAGCCTTAGGTAAATATGTTTGTGTTTTCCTCTTTTCCTCCTCATTTAGTCTCATCTGACTGTATTGTTTATTGTACTGGATTATGCAAATCAAAGTATAAGCAATATTGGAAACAGGGAGGTAAGCAAAGCTTGCATCCACTCTTCTGGACCATGCCAAGGACAAAGGTGCAGGCTCTCACCATGTCAGCACTGAGTCACCTCTGTGCAGCCGTCAAGCCTGCGACAGGGGTGGGTTTGTCCCATTCCAGGGGGAGCGATCCAGCCTCCCACTAGCACTGACTCTGGACCCTAAATCAGCCAAAGCAAGATGCATGGTCCCCATCACAAGCATCCAGTGGCAGTGCCAACATGTTCACCGCTGTCCTGCTGCTGCTTCCCAAAGATAGAATGTTCTATCAACAACCCTTCCTGGAGTGTGCAATGAGTTGCTGCTGTGCTCAGCAGAGGGATGACTTAGGATGGCTGCTTCTCATTGTGCTGTGTCTCCTTAAAGAAGGGAAAAGTGGGTTAACTTTGCTGAGGTGGGTGATTTTGTGCCGAAGAGGCAAGTAGGAAGCTGAAATCCTGGAGAAGAGATGAACAGAGAGTAGCAGGAGATGTGTCCAGATCACACAGGCAAGCATGGAATTGAAAGAGAACTTGATGCATGCAGTGGAGTAATCTGTAAATACCTCAAGGTAACTCAAGCACAGCTACACATGTTCATGTGGCTTTTAAAGTCATGTAGATCAGGATGAGCAAATGTCTTAGTGACAGGATGTCATGGATTATTGATGCTGAGGCCAGAAAGGCTACTCTGTCCTTCTTCATCACCAAGGCCAGATAGTTTTACCAAGTGATTCCTGTGTCAAACCTACAATTTCTGGCTGAGTTAGGGCAGCTCTTTTAGAAAGACATCCAATTTCACGTGAAAAACCTCCAAGTGAGGAAGAATCAACCATCTCCTCTGGATGTTGTTTAATGGCTAATTCACTTCACTGTTGGAATGCGTCTCCTTTTCAGGTTGAATTTGTCTAATTTCAGCTTCCAGCCACCAGATCTTGTTACACCTTTGATCGCCAGATTAAAGAGCTCTCTAGTCTCAAACACATTCTCTTCTGCTGGGTACTTCCAGACTTGTGTCAAATCACTATTCAAAGTGCTTTTCATTAAACCTTTCATTAGAAAACAAGGTGCAGTGGGTTTTGTTGGGTTTTTTTCAGAGTTTCACTAACTTTTATACCTCTTTCTTGGATTCTTTCCATGTTTTCATTATGTGTGACCCTGGAAGTGGACATTGAGCACACTGGTACTTTTATTAAAGCAATACACAGTCCCACATGAACATGAAGCCAGCGTGCGTTGCTCTTTGTCATTCTCGTCTTTAGCAACTTCAAGTTCAGGAGGCTTCCATCTGATCCCACCATGCTTTTCTAATCCATGCTTTCTACAGCAATCCCAACTTGTGTACATGCCTTTGTTCCTGGATATGAAATGGATCTCCATTTCATTGCACCAAAATTCAGACTTCTGGAAAAAATTCAGTCCACTAAGTGATTCATGCTGCCTTGGTGACATTTGTCTTCCTGCTGCATTTTATATCCTCTTTAATTCGTATCTCTAAAGACTCTCTCTTCCAGGTCATCGATAAATACTGAGCTGCTTGAGTCTCTTCAGGAAGGCCTTGCACTGATGATTTGCCCTTGAAACCCTTGAGAGTGGTCTCCACAGACCCCAAGGGAGTACCTAGTACAGATATTCCCTGTATCTAGACAAGTACCTTTGGACTTAGGTTCACCCATCAACAATATTTTCACCTGCCAGAACATTCCACAGCTTCTGCATGGACCAAGATCTGAGCTGGTTGATTGGATGGAAAACAGCGTTTGCACAGAAAGGGGCGGATGTGTGTGTACAAGTCCCGCACTAGCAGGAACCTGAAATGCGGCTGTGGTTTGCCTCGGACCTGGAAATTGCTCCCAGGGTCTGTAGGACCCATGTAGGTTTTTAATTACAAATCAGGAACGCAAAAGGTAGAGGCTCTGAAGGAAGACAAGAGAGGCATACAAATAAGGTCTGACAAGTTTGTCTGGAAGGGAACAGCTCAATCTGAGTTAGCTGCTCCTAAGTTAAATATAAATGCAAATCTGGGGAGGTGAGTGCGCAGTGAGGGTACATGTTGTGCCGGCATTTGGAAGAGCACTGTAAGGAATGCCAGCCTCATGCAGGTTTAGGCATCCGAAGGCTCTGTCTGCAGCCAGCAGCAAGGCAGGTTCCTCCCCGGGCAGATCCAGAGGTGGGGCTGGAGTGGGAAACCCCAGCAGTGGAGAATTAAACCTGCAGAGACAATCTCTCTCCAGGAACCCTGGGTGGTTCCTGTAGGAGCCAGTCCTCCTGTCTCTATGGTGCTATGTTTTGGGATTCCTCCAACATGGTGAAAGAGAATGGAAGATAATTTATCTGGAAAGTTCTTTAATTGCTGCTGCTACTCCACAGCTGAAGCAGCAACAAAAAAACATCTTGCTGCAGCTTAGGAAGCAGCAGCAGAAACATGGTGCAGTCTCACAGCGTCACTGAAACCTGTTGTGGTTTAAGCCTAGTCACACAGTTGCTCACTCCCCCCGCTTCCTCCCCCTACTCCCAGAGGGATGGGGAGGAGAATGGAAAGAATGTGACTCCCACGGGTTGAGATAAGAGCAGCCCAGTAACTAAGGTATAACACAAATCACTGCTGCTGCCACCAATAATAACAATGATAAGGGAAATAACAAGGGAAGAGAATAC
>WYDI02042500.1:0-19176 GCA_009867235.2 Psittacus erithacus
AAAGTTAGAAACACAGTGCTGCACCAGCCACTAAGAAGCAGAAAAAAATGACTGCTACTGCTGAACCCATGACAACATGATATATAGCAAGATGAGTTTGATGTGCCCATAGCATATAGAGATAGGCCTACTTGCAAAATAAGGATCAAAGCTTGGAATTTACTTGAGGAAGATCTCTCTTCCTTACACATCTTGTACTTTTTTATGCATTAGTGAAGTGATGCAATAGTAAAATCTATGCAGTATCCAAATGCAGGAGTTTCAGGTCATAAAACAATTGGCATATTCTGTGGGAAAACCACAAAATGTTTTTATAGTACAAAGAGAGAATACAGAGGAGCAATACCTGCTTGTTCTTCAAAGGGTTTGTCTTCTACAGAAGTGGTGATACCAAGTGCTAGAGTACTGTCCATGTTTACCTTAGACTACTGAATGCTTTTTGAAAACAAGCCCCAACTATCAATTTTAAAATTATTAAAATATGGAAATTAAAAAATATTAAAGAGGGGAGAATGATCAAATTCTCACAAAGAATAAAGAAAATAGATGTTACCTCTTCATGGCTTGTGTTTTTTCATAAGACTGTCAAAAATTATAAGGCATGTTCTCAATTCCAGTTGGACTGCTTCCCAGGTACAGTGGCTGTATTGCTTATCTTTTAGAAAATTGGTGATTCTTTGGAAGTATTTTTTTACACTTAATCTAATGCTTTTTAGGATCCATGTTTGAAAGTTCTTTCTTGCTTTTGATCGTTCTTCTGACAAACATATCTCTAATTCCTCAATTTGCTGATGAATAGCATTTTGGAATTTATCAGTCTTGCTTGTATTGCAAATACCAGCAGGAAGATTTTTGCTAAATAGTTGGAAGATCTGTTGGAGGAACTCGTAGATTATCAGTGTGACATAATTTGTAACCTTGGTAATCCTCATGGGGCATCTGAGATCAGTTGTTCCGCTGAGACATTGCTGGGAAAAATAGCCACCCATTTTGCACAGAAATTTCATGTTGTGGTAGTTCATTTCAATTCCTTGGAAATGGCAAACTGGATGAGAGATTTTGATATACAATGCAATGTAATGCAAGCTTGCAGTAAACCTCTCTGAACCAAGATGGTCATGCTGATGAAGTAGCCAGCACTCTGTTCCTTGCCTTTTTGCAGGTCAGTAAGCTTGCAGCTTCTTGGTTGTCTTGTCTGTGGTCACATGCTTCTCTTTTGTGTCTCTGAATTTATTTCCTTCGTGTGACATGCTGGGTATTACTCATTTTGTAAGAATTGCATTTTTATCAACTGAGATCCTGCCAAGGTTTACTGTTTATTTCAGTTTCAAACAATTCCAAGGTTTACTTGTTTCTCTTTGGCTGTATTTAATTGAAAGAAAAAAAAAAAAGAGTGATTCAGTCTGGTCAGTCAGAAGTTGTGGACATATTAGCAGGTCAGAATCATCTTTTCATAGTCTTACTAGAATAGGCAGTCTTGCTTTATGTTACTAAGACTGTGAAAAAGAATTACATCCCCAGATAACAAATACGCAGATATGCCCTCTAAACAAGATGTAATTTGACTGGCTTTAAAACAAATGTCTGTTTTGGTAGGACAAATTGTTTTGATTGAGGAGTAGCTTAAATTTTATTAGCAAAGTAACCCTGTTCTTGACACAACATTGACTAATTTGGGGCATATGTTGCTATCACTGCATTGTCAAAAAAAAAAAGTATATACAACTCAAGCCTTTTTCAAATGTCCTATGTTCAGGACCACCCCATCCAGTGTAATGCTGTAACAGGTCTCCCAGTGTTTGGCCAGTGTTCTTCTCTCAATATCAAGTTTTTGGCTGAGCTTGTAGTAGGACTGCAGGTAGCCACCAGCACGCTTACAGTAAGTGCCCAAAACAGGCTTAGCCTCTTGTGGTGACAGTTCTGAGGTAGTGCTACAGAAGCACTACGGCTTGAAATGAAAGTGTAATAATAAAAAATTACTGAAGGTTATACTAGAGGGTTAACTGAGTTCACCTGAAATTAGGTGTATCACAAAAGATCCTAGGACATAGAATTTGCTAGTCTTTGTACACAGTCTAAAGCAGCAGCAAATATGTATGTTTCTCTGACTTTTTCAGATTGACACAAAGTTAATGTTAAAAATGTAGTAGAGCATTTATTTTTTAGCTGAGGAGGTTATAGTGTCGAAAATTCTGGCTTTAATAGACTTGACTGAGCAGAATAAAAGTAAGTAGTGGACTGAGTCAGATCTTGATGAGTGGCTGGAGCATATAGTTGGAGATGCTGAGCTGAAATGAGTTAATTCAAGGCATCATGTGAGAATAAATCTCATCAGATTCATGTCTGGGTTCCAGCTAGAGTAGTCACATTAAGAATGTGTATACAGTATTGTCAGAGAGATCAGAGTCCGAGCTGAAAGCTTTGCCATCAGAAACATGGTTTTAATGTCAAACTACAGGTTTGATTGTTCAGTTCAGAATTAAATGCTAATTCATCTCACCTTTAATTTGGCTCACACTTTGCAGTAGAAAGCTCAGGACAGAATTTCAATTTGAAGTGCATATTCATGCCTCTGTTGCATTAAATGGAGCAAATCAGTTTAAATCAGGTGAAGACTGGTCCTTTCATCTACTAAAGCAACATGAGAAACAGCTTAGTGATGCATAGCAAAGCTGGATCTGATTCACTGGTAAACAGTTTTATTCTGCTTATGCACTGGAGAGCAAAGTCACGTGACCAGTCAGCCCTTGTTTTCCTTCCATTGTGATTTCATAGGTGATCCATGAGTTATTTGGATATTGTGAAAAAATACTAAAATTTCAAGCGGAGATTAAGCAATAATTACGAGCCTTTAACTGTTACTGAAGAAACTTTTTTTCTGGTAGGAAATATACAGTTCAAGCACTGAGTGCTTATAAGGTATGCATCTCCCCTTATTCATATTACTGGAGGCTGTACAAGTGATGGAACATTCACAGGGATAAGAAGAAAAGATTAATCTTTATTGAGTATCTGCCATGGGGAAAATGTAGAAGTCATAGCCAACCAGAAAAAAAAGAGGCGGAATATCCTGCAAAGGTTGCTTGGCTTCCTAAGGGAATTTCCATCTGTCTCACTCTGTGTTAGATCTTTATGACCCTAGTGTTCTCATCTGCTTGTAATCAATTGTAATAAACGGACTAGCATTACTGTTCATCTGTCTGCAAGGTCATCTTGGCAGCCAATAAAATAACACTTGTGAAAGCATCTCCACAATGACAAGAGATATAAGGTTCCCAATGCTTTCTCACTTGTACTAGTCCATGCTGGTCTTGTTAAAATGGTGTGTGTGGTAAAATAAGAAACCAAAATACCAGACTAGATTCCAGGATAGGGACTCACTTGGTTTTCTTGCTGAACAGTGTTTCTTTCTTTCTGGGAAGAGTGCAATCATGACTGTGTTTCTTCTCTCAGATGTGAAAAGCCCTTAGGCCTGAAGCACAGAATCCAATAAATATGATAGGGAAGCCTCCACCCAGCCAACTTGTTTGTCATCAGCTGCAGAGGAAACATTTCATGCTGGATGTGTTTTTAGAGATCTTAGTCAAATTACTCTTGGGAGCAAGCTTCTGACAGGATAAAGATGATGTTGAGCTTCGAGTTTTAAGTTTTAGCATTTAGCAGCCAAATTGATCTGGTATTCTGGATTTAGGAACATGTGGTGTGTAGAAGGCAACCTGAAGTAGTCATGGGAACATGTCTTAATGTGACATCCACAGAGGGGAGCATCAGCTATATTGTGAAGTATCTCAGCTTCTCACTTCTAGTACTTGGTCCTAAGACTGGCTGCAGAATGTAGAGCAGAGCAAAACCATTCAAGACAAAACTCATAAAAAGCTATGAATTGCAGCAGTTTACCCTGAGATTTCTGACTACTGTATGCGTGTTGCAAACCTATCTTACAGTGTTGGTGCCAGATACAGATCAGTCTGTGTTGTATGTTAGCCTGTATGAGTATTGGAGGCTACAAACGTGCGTTAATATTATTCCACATTATAATATATGCATACAGTGATTCTGTAGTTTATCCTGTGTGTCATCCTCATGGTAACAAAAAAGAGAGTATTTTTGGTCACTAACATTGTGTGGAGGGCAACTACTGTTCTGATGTAATGAAAACTTTCTTCTTTGTATTGCTGAAAAATACTTTTTATTTCAGTATGGCAGTTTGCTTGTGAGAAATGTCTTGAACAATGAGACATGACTATACGAAGACTGCTAAGTCGTGATGCAGAATTGCCCAGATACGAGGAGGTGAAGACTTAACTATATGTGCCAGGTGTGTTTATAATTTTTTAAAATTTATTTTAGAAACTACTGAGACCTAGTTTCTGACCATCTTTCACTTGATTGTCCAACTCTTCCTCATGGTGTTCTGTTAAAGCTTTCAGAAGATAGGGCAGAGGACATACTGTAACTATTTTAAAACCCCAGATGTGATCCTAATCACTCCTGAGTGATTAGGATTTTTCTTAGTGAGCTCAGCAGGCTCTTTTTCATCCCTGTCCAGCTGCTAATTTTGTGAACTTTGGAGGGCAGAATTTGTTTTGAGGTTTGAACTGCTCTCCCAAACATCATTGAAGCTGGATGATGGTTTGGAAAAGTTATTGTGGGAAGCAAGACAGATAGTTGGACTGTGTAGTGCCTTGTTTCTAGGAAATCAGTTGAAAAGTATAGTACACAATTACATATTTTCCATCTAGAAGTTATTAATAATACACATAGTATGTCTTTGGAATTAATCATTATTGTCAAGTATGGTTGCAGTGGACTTTTTGTGAACTTCCTGTGAAATACGGGAAGGACAGAGTATTGACATAGACTTGCTTTTACAACAGAAGTAATAATCATGCCAGCTTCTGCTTGAGTATTTGGTTTTGTTGTTTTGTTTGTTTTGTGGGTTTTGTGGTTTTTGTTTGTTGTGGGGTTTTTTTCTTTTGTTTTGGTTTTGGTTCCGTTTTGTTTTTCTTGGGGGAGTGGGGGGGATTGTGCCCTTCTCCAGTAAATGTTGGTGTTTCAGATTAGATTTCTTAACCTAGGGAGATGGTCACATCATTGCAAGGTCATTTCCAGCAGTTCTAACAGCTGGCCTTGGTAATGATCTTGGCTAAAGAATTAAATGTTAAGTGGTTACAGAGGCACTTTTGTCTGTGATTGATGGATTATCAAGTAATAAAGTTGCTGTTGAAGGCTCTCATAAGTCTTGACAGGAATGTATGATCACATAGTTTCCTGCAGCAAGGCAGATTGCAAATTGGGAACAGTTTGTGTTCCATGAAATATGACTGTATCAGTCCCCTGTCTGCAGTGTGCATGGGACTGTTCAGGTAACATCTGTTCTCACACTTCCACTACATCAGAAATAGTTGAGGCTTCCTGCTTAAAGACCCCCAGTGAATCTCGGGACATAAAATTCTTTTGCTGTATAGATTGTGACTTCAGAGCAAAGAACTATCTGTACTGTGTGTTTTACTACTTAGGATTTAGCCAAAGTCTGACTGTGAAAGAGCCAGGTGGGCTTTCTAAGCCCTTTCTCAGTCTTTGTTCAGTAAAAGATTGTTTGGGCAATATGGGAGGAGAAAGCTTCTGGAGTCAGTGAATTGGCACGTGTGCCTTTTAATGTAGCGCAATTAGCAAGTGGTCTACACTTTGGTGCCAGCACTTATTTTGAAATTCTCTGCACAAATAAGCAGGCTAGAGACAGATGAGTGTTTTGGGGAGCATCTGAACACAGGAATGTGCCAAAACTGCAACCCAGTTTACCAAAAAGCTTATTTCAAAGCTTTTAGGAATGACAACTTCAAAACCTGTGATAGAATAAAGATCATAGTTCGATGGGTTTCTGTTTGGACACTTGCGTGTTAGGTGAAGAGGGGCTGCAGTGCTTATCTCAACTTACACAGTTATGACACTGACTAAACAGTTACGTCCTCACTTCAGAGGCCTTCAGTCACCTTCTTTGAACCATCATTCAGATTAGGTGTATAGATTTGTCTCAATATTACGGTTGTACTTGATGTTGAATGCTGGAAGAAGAAAGCAGCTGTGGGCCCCACACACCCACCTGATTTCTAGCATTGATGATTTCCTGGAAAAATTAAAACTTGGCTTAGTGAATGCATCCCATTCCAGTCCAGTATTCCTGTTGACTGAAAAATAACCTGACTTGGAGACTGAGGGAGCTGCAAACTTTCCTAAAGCTTCTTTCCTAAAGGCCACTTTTGCTTTCGTAGAGGTTTATAGCAAAATTTTAGCACTAATGAGGAGGGAGTAGTATTCAAACCAATAACACTTTTATTGTCAGATGTAAAACATTCACCTACCATGTAACAACACACTGAAGGTGCTGGAAATTCTTTATTATGAGTATGCCCTTGGGCTGCAGCAGGATTTATCTGCTGTGCAATACCTCTGTATTGAAAGGGTGAAGCAATTGAAATTTCTCTTGCAGGTCCCAAACCACAAGGTGTTAACAAGGCAAACCCCTGAGATGCACCACTGTCTTGGCAGGTGTGTCGGCTTTGATTGCCTGTGATACTAATTCAAGTTAAAATAATAAACTAGAAAGATAATATAAGAAAAAGTCTTGCAGCAGTGGCGTCATCATTCATACCATGACAGTCTAAGGACAAGGGAATCATAGAATGGTTTGGGTTGGAAGAAGCTTAAAGATCGTCTAGTTCCAACCCATGGAAGGGATGCCTTCCACTAGACCAGGTTGTTTAAAGCCCCATCCATCCTGGCCTTGAACACCACCAGGGATGGGGCAGCCACAGCTGCTTTGGGCAGCCTGTGCCAGCACCTCACCACCCTAACAAGAAATAATCTGTTCCTAATGTCTAATCTAAATCTCTTCTTTGACATTTTGAAGAATTAAAGATTAACGAATTCAGTTTAAATTCAAGCTCAAGTTCAGTATAAAGAATTAAAGGAAGATAATTGTTTTCATTCAGTAGATACAGTCAAGGAAGTAACAAGCAGGCTTTTGGGTATAGAAGCGCAGGAGTACACGCTTCGCTCCTTGCCTGTTACTGCTTAAAATGTAAAAATTATTCTGACTGTCCTGCATTTTTTAACTGAAACAGGTACTTCTGGCTCTGAAAGCCTCTGTTTGAAATAAGTCTTGTCTATTACTGTGCAGTTAGTACCGCACCATGATTCAGACATGAGAAGAGGTGAAATGGGTTGTAATTAGCTCAGAACAGGTTTCAGTTTAACCGGTTACTGTATGTAGTACTCTTCAAGACTGCTGAAGTATTTGTGTAAAAAGAATGATCTTTTTTCAGACTGGAATCACCCTGGTGTACACAGAACAGGGTTCTGATTTGGGCTGCAGATGGGTTATGTGGTAGAATAGCATTTGTGTGGGTCTGGAATTTTACCACAGTCCCAAGACTTCCTTGGTAACTCTTTGGAATAACTGAATAGGACCAATTTTTAAATTGCGGCTCCCACTTAGTGCTGTTCTGTTGGTGATGATAATCAAGGGGACAGCCTAGTAAGTTTGTCTGAGAGACATAAGTAAGTTATAACTTACTGTATCATAGTGAGTTATATCTGAGAGAGATGAGAGAGCAGTATTAGTAGTTACCTCTCTTCTTTATTTGTTCGTTCCTCTTCTGTGACTGCTAGAAAAATACCTTTATTTCTTTACCAGCTTTAGGATGGAGAGAGTAACTTCTGGGTATTATTTCCGTGGTACTAAAAGGGAAAGGTTTTCCTTGTGTTATTTCCAATTTCATAAAAACTATAAAGAATATATTTAGAAAGTGGAGGGAAGGTGCTGTTCTGGCTTTCTGGCTTTTTCTGCCTGTCTTGCCTGCTTGTTTTGGGCCACCTTTACTTTTTAGAGATGTTATCTCATCCACAGAGTCCATTTGTAAACTTGGTGAGTGGTTTGTGGTTTGTTTTTTTTTTTTTTCCTGTATCTTATGCAGCAGCTTAATTTAAAATGCTCCACGGGAAGGGTGTTGACGACTGCAATTGCCTACCAAGCAACTAATAATTATATGATGCCCCTATTTTCTCCCAGGGTGGGGTAAGAAGGAAGGGGAATTCCCAGCACTGAGTTTTTAGCTCTGACATTCTTTTTTCTGACAGAATTTGGGGTGAAAGATTAAGTCTTTCCAGGTCTGTAAAGAGAGTTGGGATGGGTTACTCAGTGCTTCGGATCTTGAGCAGAAGAGATCAATGGTCAGGTGTTTCTAAGGAGCTTCATTTCTTGTAAGGAATGTACTTGTAAGTAATATATACCCTTTCAAGTAATATCTTTATAATGCATGATATTTCTAATGGTGTCTTGAACAAAGTAATTTCCTGAATTAAAATCTTTTTTCCTCAATTTTGCTATGGTTGTCACCACCAGGAGTGTTATTAGCAAATGGAGGCCCTATTTCTTCCTTCAATGGGATAGCGGTAATTCAGCTTGGAGGAGGCGTGTTTTGTTCCCCCAGTCCAAATAACTTGGTTCCAGAAAACCATTTACTGTGGTAGAGTATGAACCTACACACAAGTCGGGGGCATATGGAAATCAGTTGAGTAAGCTCACATGTAGAGGGGCCTTTACTCTTGGTGCCCCAATGCGAATGAGGAGCTGCTCTCAGTTAGTCACAGGTTGATGGACAGATGTGCTGTGTTGGAAAGAGGCACAGGAATGGGAGAGAAGATGCTGGGCCTTGGAACCTCAAGAGGTTTTGATTATTCTGTCACCCGCTTATGTTTGCCCCTTGATACCTTTTTTCTTTTTTCCCCCTCAGAACTTACGGTTTTCAGACAGTGACCTCAGGCAACACCTCATAAATCCCTTCAGTCTAAAATATTGCTGTTCCTTTGGAAAGTGATACCGTTTCCAGAGCTAAGAAACAACAAGTGAAGGAAAGGTGGCAATCAAGTAGTTAAGATGATAGAGTACCTGGAGGAGACGAATGTGAACTCACGAAGTAAATCAAATTAATCCTCTACTCTTCATTCCGTCTCCAAAAATGTGATGAATCATGTCTATGCTTTTTTGCATAACTTGAGCTGGCACCTCCCACTTCTACTTTATTCTTCTCTGTTTGCAGGTTGAACATGCTAATTTAATGATTATGACTGTGCCTATTCTAGTTTAATGACATTGAGACTTTAAGGGCAGTGCAATATAAAGACTCTCTTATCCAGGGGAAACTGGGACATAATGTTGTTTAACTGAGCAGGTTCAAGCTGAGTTAAACAGAGGTGCCAACGTCTGCTTCAAGGACATTTTGGAGTCTAGCTTTATGAACAGATGGCAACATGGAACTAGGCAACTGCAGTTTTCTTCCTTAGTCTGCTGTTGGTCTGCTGTGACCTTGGACAAATGACTTGCTGTCCAGTTCTTGCTTTTATCTACTGTTCTCCAGCCACTGGAGGAGACAAATACTTTATACAAGAGACAGTAAGACTGGTTTTGATAAGAATTTTGTGGTTATGTCTTCCAGCAGAGAGAGGGGCCATTTGAAAACCAGGTCTTTCACTATTACAGTAAAGTAGCTCTTATGATCTGATTTTCTTAGTTTATTGTACTGATAAAGACACTGAACACAGCTTGGGTACATTAATCACCTTTAAAGAATTCTAAAGAAGGAAAATGCCTCTTGGGTTGTACAGCTCACTATGCTGCAGGTGTAGGCTTTTTACCTCTTACCTTTTTCTAGTGCTTTGTGATAGCAATTTAGAAATGTGCTTTCTGTCATTAACTGTAATGGGACTCTAGACAAGAACTGTGTCAAAATCTACAACAGAAATACCGACATTTGAACAAATAATTCCTTTCCCTGTGGTTCTGTCTGTAATCCCTCTGTGTTGTATCACTACCCTACACCTCATACCAGAAGAAATCAGTCCATGGGTTTATGTACATTGACAACAACTCATGCTATTTTCCTGAAAGCTTTAACACTTGCCACTTTCTCAGTCATGGCAGTGGCAGCTGTGCTTGCTCCTGCTGAACTGCTGTATTTGTATGTGCTGGAGGCACCAGTGTTCAGGAGACCATTGAGTAGCCTGAGTGTACTGCTAGGCCAGAGTGCTCCAGTGGGCTGGAAGACCTCTACTGCGCCACACTCTGAGGACTGTAGTGTTGTGACGCTTGGAGGACTGGTCTGGGCTGGTAATACAAAGCCTACATGTTTCTCTGTCCTAGATGCAGTGTTGAAGCATCAGGGCTAGCTAGGTCAGGTGGCTGAGGTGATCTGACTGTGCTCTGTATGCAGATGTCTCCATGGCTGGAATTGTGTTGTCCCTGTAAATCATATAGTCAAAATTTGTTCAGTCATAAGCTCTTTCAGAATTTAGGCCATTGTGAGCAATGTCAATCTAGAGACATAATTGCCTTGCTGTCACTCTTTCAGGTTTCCCACCCAGTAAGCTACTGATAGGTAACTGAGGGTTGCTGGAGTTGCTTGTTAGGAACTTTGTTCATGCACTTACTTGATTAATGTGTGTGATTGTTTATTGTACCATATAATCTGACATTTGATCTAGAAGGGTGGAGTTGCTGAGTTGTTGTTTGCCATTATTAGATTTCGAAAGCAGGGCCATTAGTTACTCTTAATATGGGCTTGTGCTCAGCAAGGCAGTAAATTAAGCTGATAGAAAAAACATTATTTTGTTGTTCATATTACCCTGTCATTTGTAAATTGTGGGGTTTAATTATGTCCTGATCACTTTGTTTATATTGCTGCATTAATGCTATCAGGCATTAGTATTAAATTTAACACAATCTGTGCTGTTTTTAATGATCTGTTAAGCTTTTCTTTAGAGAGGCCAGTCTTGTTTGATTCATTAAACCAAAGGAAGAAATGTACAATAGTCCAGTATGTTTCATCTGATGGGAAAGCTGTTTTTCAAACATGTGTAGGACTTGTAAATTCCACTTGATGGAAAACAGAAAAGAATCAGATCAGCTGAAAGCATTTTTTTGCTATTAGTTTTCGTGTTGAAAAGGCAAGTATTTGTTGGCCTTCCAGACCACTCTCTTACCACCTAAAATTAGGTAGAAAGGAGACTAAATTGCCATCGATGGGCTGGTTTAGTACGATATTACAGAAAGGAGCAATTGTGAGTGCCTTTTCTGAAACATTAAATCCTTGTGAAGAATTGGCTCTTAAAGCTTCATAGTTAGGAGGTCCTTAACACCCCATTGAATCTCATACTTGAAAAGTGTATAGTAATTCCAGAGGTGGTTCCTTCCTTTAACAAAAATATTTCAAAGGGACATAGTAGTAGTTATGGTCCATGCGGTCATCATCACAGTTCTCTAGAATTAATGTAGGACACTACTAGCAGATACTTGTTTCGAATCTGTGAATATGAGTGAATGTGTATGGGTGCAATAGCAGAGAAGTTCTGATACTCAGTCTGACATGGAAACTGGATTTGAAATTTGAGGTTAAGTGGGAGCATGTTTGCCCACAAAAAGATCTCTGCTTTACTTTAAGAAGGCATTAATTTGATCGTGCGCTAAATTTAAGTCTTCACGGGATAGTTTTGTGCAATTATGTGCTCCTTTTTTTCTGTTGTCTTGGGGAAGCAAAGCATGCCTCAGTTCTGATTCTCTGCTTAGAGCGGTAGTTTGAATGAGAATTTGTCTTTATACTGAAGGCTTATTCCTGAAGATCTTTCTGTGTGATTCTAGTGTTTCAACTCAAAGTAGGCAGTAGGATTAACAGTAGATGTTGGTTTAGTTTTCAGGGATACTGAGGGCTGAAACTGTGTTGATTCCTTGTATTGCTGAAACTGTATTGCATCTGAGAATGTTTTCCTTACTTCTATTAGTGAAACTTTATTTTACATATAAGCATTGCTGTGTTTCTGTTAAGAGGAAAGCGGGCAGAGGAGTATGCCCATAATCTAATGATGTGCTAGTGATGAGAACATGAATGTATGTTAACGATGGGATCTGTAGCTTTGTCCTGGTTTCCACTGGGATGGAGTTAATTTTCTTCCTAGTACCTGGTACAGTGCTGTGTTTTGGCTTTAGTCTAAGGACAATGCTGGTAACACGCCCATGTTTTAGTTGTTGCTCAGTTGTGCTTTCCCTGATCAAGAACTTTTCAGTTCAGAGCAGCTGAACCTATTCACTTGTTTGGATTGCTTCGTGCACTCTCAGAATTTGTTCCAGCAAAGTTTCATCTTTTAATGCTCACACGTAGACTAAATGTGTTCCTTTGATAATGTCTTACGAACCAAAACAGTTTAAGTCTTAAGCAGACAAGAAGAGTAATGTTTGACATGATGTTTCCTGGTTTTTTCAAAGTGAAGCTGTAATGTCTGTCTCATAAGGGAATAAACCATGCAATTAATCTAACAGTCCTAATGATAAAGGAATGTGACAGGTCAGAAGCAAGCATATAAGGTTACCCCTTACCTTTTCGCAGCCATATGTTGACATCTTCTCTGTGTGAGGCACAGTTCAGATACAGAGTATGCAGTTTCACAGTCTGGATATGGTATCTCTGCCATGCAGATGAAATACAAGGCAGTATGTCCAAAGACTGCTGTTAACAGGCAAAAGTTTTATGTTTACAGTGTACCTACAGCTGTTCTGTGGAGTTTTTTAAGGTCTGATGTCATTTGGCTTAAGGGGTGTTTGTTTGGTGCCTGTGTATTAGAAATTAAGGTTTATTTTGTGCCTTCATGGATATGTCTTGAAAAAATGGAATTTACATCAAATGTACAAACTTTAAAGAAAATCTATAGACTGTGAAGGGAAACTATTATATCTCTGTAAGCCAGAACGCCTACATGTTGCATCTATGTAACTCTCTGTAGATGTAATCTGCTTCACTAAGTTACATTGGACTTTGAATAGTGCTCTTTCCAAGGGGCCTATAGAGCTTCAGAAGCATCCTTACATTTTTATTATATTCTCAAGACTTGTCAATATGCTTATACTAAAATAAATCTCAGTTAGGCCTTGAGAGAGGTCTGGATAGACTTCTGAAAGTTATCTGTTATCTTGTGTTAAAATATATCGGCATTGACCGCTTTATTGCCGTGAGCTTAATTTAACTCCTTCTGTTCAATCCAGTGATCAACATATATTTGAATACGAATGTATGCTTACATTGTCATGTTGCTTTATATTTTTCCATATTCAGAATGTTTCAGTTTTGCCTTTTGTTTTGACTACGTTTGGTTTTGGTTTTGGGTTTTGTTTTTTTTCCCTTTAGTAGGTAATGGAATATGTAGTGCCAGTATTTATATTTGTTATAAAATAAAGCAGTTGGGGCTGAAGGAAACGGAAGAGTGATGATGCTTAGCAGGATTTGGAATATTTCAGTTTCTCAGCAGTAGTAGATTAATTCCATTGTAATTATAAATGGTGTAGGCAATGTTTGAGGTTTTCTCCTATTTTTATCATGTTTCTTTATAGTGATCATGTTTTCTAAATTTATATATTATTTATAGCACTACACTTTTCATGCCAGCTCAAACAGGTATATTAAAGAATGAATCACAGAGTAGTGGGTTTTCTCTTGAATTCCAGATGTGCTGCAACACTTCTGTTTCTGACCTAAATGGAGCTAATCTTGCTTTATTTTAGAATAAGCAGGTGAAGAATTGGGTGATAGGCTCTTGTCTTACAGGCTGTGTAACTTGTAGTATGTTGTCCTGTTCTTTGAACAGGAAGAATGCGAGAAGAATACTTCTGTAATTGCATTGTACTCCCACACACTTGCAATAATTTAATAATTGAACCTTTGTACACGTGATGATACAAAAAGCATCAAACGTAGGTGGTTTACACTGTCTGTATAGTTACCTGTTTGTTTTCCCTGGGTGAACCTAGGTTAGAAACTCAGTAGAGACAAAATGGGATGTAGCCAGAAGCTTTTGCTTAGTGTGTGTGTCAGCCTTCTAAATTGCTGTTTAGCTGGCACTTAAACAGAAGCTTGTTGCAGTTCCTGTGAGACATGAGTGTGAGAAACATATAAGTTGAAGAGTGAAGAGCAAGAGAAAGGGAAAAAAAAAGCACAAGGGAAATGAAGAGGATGTTTCAGAACAAAGAGAAGGAGGGAGAGAAATTCCTTATTGAGAAAAAACAGTAGGGGAAAACATTTTTCAGTCTTTTCTGATCATAAAGCATAAAGGGTGTGTGAAGCAGTGTAGGAGAATCTATTAATTACCGTCCAATTTGCTGTAATCATGGCATCTGCAGATACACCTCAAGTGATTTTCACCTTCGTGTTCCTGTTGTGGTTTAACCCCAGCAACTAACTTTGTACCACGCAGCCACTTGCTCACACCCCTCTGCCCCTATCCCAGATGGGATGGGAAGGAGAACCAAAGGAATGTAAAACCTGTGGGTTGAGATAAGAACAGTTTAATAACTAAAGTATAATATAACATACTTATATAGGATATAGAACTAAAAGGAGAAAGGGATGAGAAAAAAACCCAATAAACAATTGGTGCAAAATACAGTTGCTCACCATCACTGACACCCAGCCTGATCCTAGCATAGATAGCTCTCTCCCAGATAGCTCCACCCAGTTTCTATGCTGGGTATGATGTGCTGTGGTATGGAGTAACCCTTTGGCTAGTTTGGCTCAGGTGTACTGTCTGTACTCCCCCTTGGTTTCTTGCGCCCCTCCTCATGGCAGAGCATGAGAGACTGAAAAGTCCTTGATTGGGGTAAGTGCTACTGAGCAACAACTAAAACATCTCTGTGTTATCAGCATCGTTCTTAGACTGAAGCCGGAACACAGCCCTGTGCCAGCTCCTAGTGAAATAATTATCTCTGTCCCAGCCAAAACCAAGACAGTATGCACTCCTTATTCCATAGCATTCACGTCATGCCAAGTCCTGCACTTTTCACCATCACCTTTCCTGTCCTTTGAGATGTATATTTATGTATATGTTCTTTGATATATATCTATATATGTATGTGAGTACACACACAAACACACACACACGTACATATATATACACACGCACACAGGTACCATTCCTGTAGTCTACGGACCTTTCATATGAAAGTTTGTTGAGTTCATTAAGTCCATGACTTGGGGCTCCTTGAGTCTCATGAGTCATGAGTGTCTTTGGGCAGGAAAGATGGGCGGTATGTGGTGGTGGTTTGTTGGATGCTGAAGCTTATTCAGATGCCATCACTGCTGCACTTGTCCAGCTCTGTCGGAGTTCATGCTTCATTAATGTGGTGATCGAAAGGGAGTCAGGTTCAGAACCTCAAATCCAGAGCAGTGGAGATGCGTGCCACAAGGCATCCAGCACAGTGATGGTTGTATGGCTGTCATGGAAGTGATAATATCTAGTGTATACAGCATCATAAAGTTCAATTCAGTGGCTGTCCGCACCCAAGATTAAACCCAAAGCAGCTATTCCAAAAGCCCACAGGTATCCTTTTCAGTCCTTGAAATGCCTCTGGGCCAAACACAGTGGGGTGCTTTTGCCAGTCCTTCCCAGTCAATCTTATTTCAGTTGGGAACCCCCTGACACTGCAGAAATACAAATATATTCTGACCCTTGATGGTATTAGGGTACACTACTAGGGTGTCTACAAGGACCTTATACTTGTGTGGCTCTGACATGCCAGGCCATCTAATCCATACAGTCCAGTTAACCTGATTGTCCCTCTCTTTCACCTGGCCTGAGACAGGGCCTCTCTATGCCGGGTCACAGGATTCTCCACTTACTTCTGGTAAAAATAGACTAGAATTCATTACTATGGGATGAGGTGCAAGGTCAGCCCTCCCACTCTGTCTGTGAGGCTGTCCACTGGAGACTGGAGCCATGTTTCTTCTGGAAAACACCTCATTTGTGGTTGTTTTTCCTTACAGTTCACATACCCATACCTCTAGAAGTGGGGTAGGCTTTCCATCCCAGTTCTTTATGTCCTTCCTGCGATCTCAGAGGTAAGACCACAGGGGTACCCTGTGGAGTGTGCCTTCTGTATCCTTCTTCTTGAGAGGAAGAATGTTTACTGTCAAAGCTGAGATGTTGGCCCATACACGTGGGGAATAGGTTCTCTCCTCTTGTTGTTGCTGGAACTCCTGGCACAGTTTCTCACATCATTCAGACAGATTTTTCACAGCTGAGATGTCAGACCTTAGGGAGGAAGAGAATTTTTCTTCACATTGCTGGAGTTGGCAAGTGAATTCATTCACCAGTGAAGCCTCTACATGTCTCCAGTATTGCCAGTGTGTTGGCATATAACAATGGTGTGCTTCATACCAATACCAATTTCTTCCACGTGACTCGTGTTGCTGGGGTTGGAATAACTGCCATGCCTGTTGCTGGGTTGGAGGAGGTGCAGTAACTATGGCTGGTCCATCCCCAGCGACAGGCGCTAGTTGCAGTGTCTTGTCACTGTGGTTGCAGCAGTTGCAGCTTCTGTTACTGGGGAAGAAGTAGCTGCAGTGTTTGAAGTGCCTGAAGTGCCTCTTGCTTGGGTTGGAGTAACGGCAAAGACTACAGCTGGTCCAGCCCAGTGCCAGACAGTGGTTGCAGTGTCTGTTGCTTTAGCTGGTGTGGGCGCAGTGCTTGTTGCTGGGGTTGGAGTAGCCGCTGTGTCTGCTGCTTTGCCATCAGATTCAGAGTTGTCTTTTTCCCCTTGAGGGTACTGCATAGTGCTGAGCTGGGCTGGGTAGGCATGGGCTCAGCCACAGCAGGTTGCTGTGGTTTGTTCTTGTCTGGTGGTGCCAGGACTACAGCACACCTTTTCTAAGGGTTTTACTAGTTTGTCCAGATCTTACAGTTGTTCAGGGGTGAAGTTCCAAGCACTGGGGGTACCAGTGGCCTGGGTACTTGCCTCTACTGTCCCACACACCCTGCCTGTTATGGCTGTCCAGCCCTGGGGAAGATCTCTTGGTGACATTCTTAGGTAGTTGTTTAGCCTTAAGCAAGGCCTGAACCCTGTGTAGCAACATGCTTGTTCTCAGCAAAAGGAGCAGGTTGGCTTCGAGGATACTCAAAGGATATTGAAAATCTCTGAAGTTCTCAAATGCTTACATAAATACATACCAGTTGGGTTGCACAGTGGCGTAGATTGGTGCTAAGCTACTGGACACCATCTCTGTATGAGAGACAATGTGCTTCAGTTCAGCCTCCTCCTCGAAGAGAGTGCAGAAGATCCCCAAGTGTGGAAATAGCTTTGGCTGTGCAGAGTACTATCCACCTGGTCAGTGGTGGAGCATGGTTTTATTTGTGACAGCAGGCACAGCTCTGCAGTTCTTCGGGACAGTGAAGAACAATGTGGAGCATTATTTCAGCAGCAGAAGTAACTCTAAAATACAGGTACTTATGTCCATGGGTGCAGTGAGGCGGAGAAGTGAATGCCGTTGGTTGCCACAGTCTGGGAGGAGGAGCAGTGCTCCAGTTCTAATTGCACTGTTGCTTATGGAATCATAAATGATGGTGGCTTGAGAGCCACAAGTCCAGTTTTACCCAGACTGGCCATCAGCTTGGAGCTTTCCAAGAGTGCGTGCTGCAGCAGCTGAGCAGTACCAGTCCCAGGTGGCAAAGGAACTTTGTAGTCACAACTGAAATGGTTGCCCTCTCTCAGGCTCCTCAACCCCCCCAAGCCTCACCTCTGGGTTGTATGGTGGTTCTGAGGGTTGACAGGGCTGGGACAGGCTGGTGGGGATGCTGTTCTCCATGGCTGCCCTTTCCTTGCTGGGGTCCACCTCCAGTCCATGGGCGCAGGGGAGCTGTTCCACGGGTGGGACAGCACTGCAGAGGGGAGCTGCAGCAGCTGCCCCTCGGCCCCGAGGGGCCCTGACACCCTCTGCGCCAGCTGATAGGGAACAGGCTGGTCCTGAGCAGTGTCCACGGACACCGGAGCCCCAGGAGAGAGGGTAACAAGCAAGTAAAGGACAGAATGCTGCATTGCCAGAGCAGTGGAGCTCAGACCAGATGCTTCCAATGGCATTGGAAGCTGGAGGGGAAATCTCTCTGTTGGGAGAAGCAGAGAGAGGTGGTGGGGTGAGACAGGGGCAGGCTGAGCCAGCTGGGGGGTTACCTGGAGGGCAGGAGCACCAGGAAGAGCAGGAGCTGCTGCTGTACCTGCCATGACCATTGGTTGGGCTTGAGCCAACTGCCTCTCTGCAGCAGGTTCTGCCCTGGTGTTTAAATACCTTGACTTTGTGTCTCTTTAGTGTGAGTTTGAAAACATCCATAATCCACTGTGGTTGCTGCCGCTCTCTCCCAATCTACTGTATTGAGCACTTTGATGTAAACCATGGGAAACAAAGATTTATTCTGTTGTTTGATGCTGTTAGCTTTTCTAATAACTATGCAGTGCTGTGGTTTAAAGTCAATGGATTGGGCCTTGCAGCTGCTGGAATGCCATTTTGGGACAAGATTTTATATTTATGGTATAAATAATTGAATGATACTTTCAACTAAATTATCTAGGGTTTTTTTTGCATATTCCTCCATTAGTAAAGAACTGTCCTGGGTTCAGCAGTAGCAGTAATTTTTCTCCTTCTTAGTAGCTGGTGCAGTGCTGTGGTTTTGACTTTTGGCCTGGGAACAGTGCTGATAACACCGATGTTTTTAGTTGCTGCTCAGTAATGTTTAGTCTGACCAAGGACTTTCTGAGTCTCATGCTCTGCCGGGGAGGAGGGGAAGCCTAGAAGAAGCAGAGACAGGACACCTGACCCAAACTAGCCAAAGAGGTATTCCATACCACAGCACGTCATGTCCGGGATGTAAACTGGAAGTTACCCGGAAGGGTTAGATCACTGCTGGGGTCAAGCTGGGTGTTGGTGTGGCGTTGGTTGGTTGTATTCTCTCCCCTTGAAAAAGAACTGACGTAGTTTAAGCGAAGTCATAAATCAGCCGCACAGTCTCTCACTCACTCCCCGCCCTTCCTCCCTCAGCTCCGAGAGGGATGGAGAGGAGAGTCGAAAGAATGCAACTCCCACAGGTTATGATAAGAACAGTCCAGTAACTAAGGTATGACACAAACCACTGCTGCTACCACCAGTAATAATAATGAGAAGGGAAATAACAAGGGACGAGAATACAACCACTCACCACACCAGCACTCAGCCTGACCCCCGCAGTCATCATCTAACCCTTCTGGGTAACTCCCAGTTTACATCCTGGGCATGACATGCTGTGGTATGGAATACCTCTTTGGTCAGTTTGGGT